>PVKV010037348.1:0-14893 GCA_004027835.1 Alouatta palliata
TGTATTGTTTCTGTATATTTACATACATTCCAATTATACTTAATTTGCCTTCTTGCAGTTGAGATGGAAGTGATTCTTACACATGATCAATTTCATTACCACCACTGTACATGTCCTTATCTCTCATCTGCTTAAGATCCATCCATGTTCCATCAGTTGTTCACTTCCAGATTTTTCAACTATTGTTTCTCTGTTAGATTCTTTCCTTCATTGTAGTTTAATGCATAGTAAGTATACAAAATGTTGAGTATTAACAAGTTAAGAATTTGGGGCTAGGCCAGGTACCATGGCTCATGCCTGTAATCCCAGTACTTTGGGAAGCAGGAGGATTGCTTGAGGCCAGGAGTTTGAGACCAGCCTGAGCAACGTAGTAAGACCCCTGCTCCAAAAAATGTATGAAACATTAGCTGGGTTGTGATGGCAAGAGCCTGTAGCCCTAGCTACTTGGGAGGATTGCTTGAACCCAGGAGGTTAAGGCTGCAGTGAGCCAGGATCCCGCAACTGCACTCCAGCCTGGGCTACAGAGTGAGACCCTGTCTCAAAAAAAAAAAAAAGTATCTGGGGCCTAGTGTTAGAGCCCTGAGTTTAAGTCTTACCCCAAGGCTTATCTGGAACAATTTAGTTAGCTTCTCTAGGCCTCAATTTCTTGAACTATAGAAGAATAAATTTTACCTACCATTATGGGGTTTTGAGAACTTTATTTTCTGTAAAAAGCCCATAGCATAGTATCTGGTATAAGTGGACTTACTGCTTTCTGTACAAGGATAAAAAAGATGCAGAAAGATAATCACATAGAGATTTTGGAAAACAAAAAAAACAATGACCCTTGGGAAATAGGGCCATATCATAAACACTGTAGTAGATAAAAGCATATGGAATATAAGTGATTATATTAGGACCCTCAGTTATTGGTATTTAATATAATTATTTTGTTACTATTTTCTAATTCAAAGGAAGACGGGCATTTTTTCACTATAAAGAGTGACTAAAGTGAGTCCCATAAATTGATTACATTTTTTTAAAGGATTACCAAGATTATATAATTAATTTCCATTAAACTCTGAAGTAAACATTAGCTAACAGTAGAGGAAAAAGAGAATGGACATCAGGTATCACATAAATAAAACAATTTGAAATTTTTGCTTGTACTATTTTATTGTAGCAAAATGCAAAAACCGTAACATACTAGAATTTTTCTTTTCTGTCTCTTTACAGGTTCATTGGCGTGGATAAATGTTCAGTGGGAAGATTAGAATTGACTGAACAGACTCCTGCTTTATTAGGAGATATGGCCATGGCAACTACTCTCATGGACATAGGAGATTCATTTGGTCATCCAGCTCGTCCTTTAGTCAGTAGATCTAGAAACTCACCAGTGGAAGATGATGATGATGATGATGATGATGATGATGTTGTATTTATTGAATCTATACAACCTTCTTCAGTTTCTGCTCCAGCAATAGCTGATCAAAGAAACTTTAGATTTACGTCATCAAAAAATGAAAAGCCACAGGGAAATTATTCTGTAATTTCTCTTTCTTCAAGAGGTTTGGCATCTCAGAAAGGAAATATAAGTGAGACCATTGTTATTGATGATGAAGAGGACATAGAAGCAAGTGGAGGAATAGAGAAAAATTCTTCCTGTTTTATTGAATGGGGACTTCCTGGAACTAAAAACAAAACCAAAGATTTGGATTTCTCCACTTCCAGTCTTTCAAGAAATAAGGTAAATGCAGGAATGGGTAATAGTGGTATCACTACAGAATTGACTCTGAAATACCTTATTACTAATGTTACTACCTTAGAAACAGGTATAAGCTCTGTGAATGCTGGGCAAGATATGAACTTAATGATTACGTATCATCACTATAGAATACCAACATGGGAGATGTCGCTAAAGGACTTCAGTCAAGTAAATTTGGTGTTAATATACAAACATACACCCCATCTTTAACTCCACAGACCAAGACTGGAATAAGACCTTTTAACCTTGGTAGAATGAATGTGGCAAGAGACATATTTCAGAATGGAGAATTTGCAACTCATCATAGTCCTGGTAAGCAGTAAGTGGTATTATTTTCTTTCTAGCTAAGGTAAATAAACCTTTGGGTGTTCTTTTTAGTGCTCATATCTATTTTATTCACATTCTATGTATAAAATATTTTATTTCTCTTCACTTTCTTTTTTTTTTTTTGAGACCGAGTTTCACTCTTGTTGCCCAGGCTGGAGTTCAATGGCGTGATCTCTGCTCACTGCAACCTCCGCCTCCTGGGTTCAAGTGATTTTCCTACCTGAGCCTCCTGAGTAGCTGGGATTACAGGCGCCTACCACCACGCACAGCTAATTTTTGTATTTTTAGTAGAGACAGGATTTTACCATGCTGGCCAGGCTAGTCTCAAAGTCCTGACATCAGGTGATCCACCTGCCTTCAGGTGGATCTAAAGTGCTGGAATTACAGGCATGAGCCACCACGCCCGGCCTTTCACAAGTGCATGCCATAATAACCTAATTTTTTTTCTTTGGTAGAAACAGGGGACTCTATTTGGTATAGGCTAGTCTGTTGGTTTAAAATCTGTTGATTTTGAATGGATTTTTTATTTTTCGAGACAAAATCTCACTCTGTCACCCAGGCTAGGGTACAGTGGCCCGATCTTGGCTCACTGCAACCTCTGCCTCCCAGGTTCAAGTGATTCTCTTGCCTCAGCCTCCCAAGTAGCTGGGACTACAAGCGTGTGCCACCACACCCAGCTAATTTTTATATTTTTAGTAGAGATGGGGTTTCACTGTATTGGCCAGGCTGGTCTTGAACTCCTAGCCTTGTGATCTGCCCACCTCGGCCTCCCAAAGTGGTGGGATTACAGGCGTGAGCCACTGCAACCAGCCTTGAATGGATTTTTAACCTTTTTATTATTACTTAATAACATTGTGCCTTGGTTATTTGGAAAATATTGGTTTACTGGATTATTCAGATCCTCCTAAATGTTGACACTTTATACAAGTTTTCAAAAATTCCCTTTTTTTTTTCCTCCCACCAGTGACATCCCTCAGGAGGTCCTGGGAACATGTGCATCATCAAGTTTTCAAAAATTCTGATTTTCACTTGAAAGCTCAAATTTTCAGATCAGCAACAAATACTCTGTTTTCTTGAAGTGGTAGACTCTTGATTTATTTTTAAGAAAACATCTCCTAATAGTCACAGTTTGTCATTCTTTCAAGTAAAAATGATATTCCATGAAAAACAGCTAGTTCAGCTTATAGTCCAGCAACTGTGCAAGCACTTTTCTGCTTTTCAATAAGATGACCTTTGTACTTTGGTATGAAACAGAAATGCCTTAGGCATACTACCCAGTTTGTCATACAGAAAATTAAGATTTCAAAGGCTAAAATTTAGTGAAATTATTAATAACATTTCCTGTTTGACCAAAGACATTTGTAGTAAAGATGATTTTTGTCCCTGGCTCCTGGAAGAGAGACTCTAATTCCTTGAAATTTCCAAGTATCTTTACTGTATTCTTAAGCCCCTTGGATCATACCTGAATTTTAGAGATGAGATGACTCACAGTGGTCTAGACACCAGAAAAACCAACTATGGGATTAGAAACTTGGGTCTTTGAGCCAGCCCAAAGTCTGGGAGGGGTGGGGATCTGGAGCTGAGTTCAGTCATATGGCGTGAGTCATGCCTACATAATGAAACCCAAGTAAAACTACTCTAGATTTTGAAGCTCAGTGCAGCCTCTTGGTGAACACATCAGTATGCCAGGACGGTGATGCTACTGCATCTGCTGAAAGCTGGCCCAGAACTTCTGCATTTGGGACCCTCCCAGACCTTACCTTATGAGCCTCTTCATTTGGCTGTTCCTGATTTGTATCCTTTGTTTAAACAAACAAACAAACATAAAACCCTAAATGTAAGTATAGAGCTTTTCCTGAGTTCTATGAGTCATTATAACAAATTATTCAACCTTGGGAACCCTCCCAGATTTGTGGCCAGTTGATTAGAAGCGCAGGTGGTATCCGAAGTGACGGCAGTCTTGTTGAGAACCATGCCTTTAAACCTGTGGAGTCTGATGCTAAATCTGAGTACATTAGTATCAGAATTGTATTCCATATATACCAGTTGGTGTTGGAATAACATCTTTAAGTGAATTTATTTTTACAAATGCATGCTAGTGAAAATTGCTAGTACAGTTTAGTTCCATTGCGAGTGGTTTTGCATTTCCATCATTAGTGCAAATGCCACATAGTGCAAAAGCAATAAATCTTGGTATTACTATGGAAATAGTTTGACTTCACACACTCCCTTTTGCTAATACAATGCTGAATACAAGTAGTAGACTATAAAACCTTGTCTTTTTGTTGACCTCTGGGAAGCATTAGTATATCATTATATTATTAGATCATATTAAATATAACTATCTTTTTTGTTTTGTTTTGTTTTGCTTTTTTTTTTGAGACAAACTCTCGTTCTGTCACCAGGCTGGAGTACAGTGGCGCTATCTCGGCTCACTGCAATGTCTGCCTCCTGGGTTCAAGTGATTCCCCTGCCTCAGCCTCCTGAGTAGCTGGGACTACAGGTGCGCACCAACGTTCCTGGCTAATTTTTTGTATTTAGTAGAGAGCCCAGCCATAATATAACTATCTCTGTTAATGTTGATGTGTCATTTAAAAGTAGGCTGGGGTGGTGGCTCACGCCTGTAATTCCAGCACTTTGGGAGGCCAAGGCAGGCAGATCACCTGAGGTCAGGAGTTCAAGACCAACCTGACTAACCCTACCAAAAATACAGAATTAGCGGGGCGTGGTGCCATGTGCCTGTAATCCCAGCTACTCAGGAGGCTGAGGCGGGAGAATTGCTTACACCTGGGAGGCAGAGGTTGCAGTGAGCTGAGATTCTGCCATTGCACTCCAGCCTGGGCAACAAGAGTGAAATTCCATCTCAAACAAATAAATAGAAGTGGCAGAGGTGGGTGGATCACCTGAGGTCAGGAGTTTGAGACCAGCCTGACCGATACGGTGAAACCCTGTGTCTACTAAAATTACAGAAATTAGCAGAGCGTGGTGGCGTGAGCCCGTAGTCCCAGATACTCCAGAGGCTGAGGCAGGAGAATTGCTTGAACCCAGGAGGCGGAGGTTGCAGTGAGCCGAGATCACTCCACTGCACTCCAGCCTGGGTGACAGAGCGAGACTCTGTCTCAAAAAAAAAAAAGTTTGTTATTTGGGGTAGTTTCCACTGTTTGCAATTATAAACAATGTTTCTCATAAACATCTCTCTTAAGTTTGGCATCCTTATTTTCTTGAAAAGTTTCTAGAAGTAGATTTGCATTCAAAATGTCAACATATTTTTAAAGCATGTGATGGTTAGTACAAAATTCTCCCTACCACCAAATTGTGTTAGTTTTCTTGCAGCATGAGAGTTCTGTTTTGGCCAGGCACAATGGCTCACTTCTGTAATCCCAGCACTTTGGGAGGCCGAGGTGTGTAGATCACCTGAGGTCAGGAGTTTGAGACCAGCCTGACCAACATGATGAAACCCCCGTCTCTACTGAAAATACAAAAAATTAGCTGGGCATGGTGGCAGGCACCTTTAATCCCACCTACTTGGGAGGCTGAAGCAAGAGAATCGCTTGAACCCTGGAGGCAGAGATTGCAGTGAGCCGGCCGAGCTCACACCACTGCACTCCAGCCTGGGCAACAAGAGCAAAATTCCGTCTTAAAAAAAAAGGTTGTTTTTTGGCCAAGGCAGTGTGCGTGCCGCTCGGCGGAGGGGCTGCGCCTGCATTCTCTCCTCCTTCATCCCCGCCTCCGGCTGACGGCAGGACCTTTCTCTCGCTGCTGTTGGGACCCCGAGTTATCGCCCAGACCGAGCACGGAAATCTACTTTCTTCAATGTATTAACCAATAGTCAGGCTTCAGCAGAAAACTTCCCATTCTGCACTATTGATCCTAATGAGAGCAGAGTACCTGTGCCAGATGAAAGGTTTGACTTTCTTTGCCAGTACCACAAACCAGCAAGCAAAATTTCTGCCTTTCTAAATGTAGTGGATATTGCTGGCCTTATGAAAGGAGCTCACAACGGGCAGGTCCTGGGGAATGCTTTTTTATCTCATATTGGTGCCTGTGATGGCATCTTTCACCTAACACGTGCTTTTGAAGATGATGATACCACGCATGTTGAAGGAAGTGTAGATCCTATTCGAGATATAGAAATAATACATGAAGAGCTTCAGCTTAAAGATGAGGAAATGATTGGGCCCATTACAGATAAACTAGAAATGGTGGCTGTGAGAGGAGGAGATAAAAAACTAAAACCTGGATTATAGATCAAAAGAAACCTGTTCACTTCTATCATGATTGGAATGACAAAGAGATTGAAGTGTTGAATAAACACTTATTTTTGACTTCAAAACCAATGGTCTACTTGGTTAATCTTTCTGAAAAAGACTACATTCAAAAGAAAAACAAATGGTTGATAAAAATTAAAGAGTGGGTAGGCAAGTATGACCCAGGTGCCTTGGTCATTCCTTTTAGTGGGGCCTTGGAACTCAAGTTGTAAGAGTTGAGTGCTGAGGAGAGACAGAAGTATCTGGAAGCGAACATGACACAAAGTGATTTGCCAAAGATCATTAAGGCTGGGTTTGCAGCACTCCAGTTAGAATACTTTTTCACTGCAGGTCCAGATGAAGTGTGTGCATGGACCATCAGGAAAGGGACTAAGGGTCCTTAGGCTGCAGGAAAGATCCACACAGATTTTGAAAAGGGATTCATTATGGCTGAAGTAATGAAATATGAAGATTTTAAAGAGGACGGTTCTGAAAATGCAGTCAAGGCTGCTGGAAAGTACAGACAACAAGGCAGAAATTATATTGTTGAAGATGGAGATATTATCTTCTTCAAATCTAACACACCTCAACAACTGAAGAAGAAATAAAATTTAGTTATTGCTCAGATAAACATACAACTTCCAAAAGGCATATGATTCTTTTTTAATTAAAATTTCTGGAAACCAATGGGGCAAATAAAGTTGGGGAGATGGGAATCTTCGACAAACAAATTATTTTTATTTGTTTTAACATTAAAATACTGTGTACCTCCAGTTAAATGCAAGTTCACTAAATGAACAGCTTTGCTTTTCACGTGATTAAGACCCTACTCCAAATTGTGGAAGCTTTTCAGGAACCATGTTACTCTCATGAGACTTCATTAATCTCCATCATGTATGCCAAGCCTGACACATTTGACAGTGAGGACAATGTGGCTTGCTCCTTTTTGAATCTACAGATAATGCATGTTTTACGGTACTCCATATGTCTACACTCAATAAAACATTTGACAAAACCAAAAAAAAAAAGTTTTTTTTAATACTGTAAACATTCCTAAACAGTGGGCATATTATTTAAAGCTTGCTAAACTGAAAGGTGATATCATCATAATTTGCATATCATTGACCATTTACAAATATATTTGAAATTTTTAAATGAATTTTCTCAAATTCATGTCTGTCACCCATTTATTACTATATACATGTCTTATTAATAGTAAACCTGAGACAACATAGAAAACTTGCAATCTCTATATAGAAGGATGTGTTAAAAGCAATGAAGGTGTCAAAGACTTGTGATGTCCATTGAAACTCATCCTTTTAAGTCTGTTTTTACTTAATTTGTTTTTTGAAACAGGGTCTGGCTCTGTCGCTCAGGCTGGAGTGCAGTGGCATAATCTCGGCTCACTGCAACCTCAACCACATGGGTTCAAGCCATCCTCCTACCTCAGCCTTCCAAGTAGCTAGGACTATAGTTGTACGTGCTACTACACCTAGCTAATTTTTTTTTTTTTTTTTAAACAGTCTTACCTGACTGTCATCCAGGCTGGAGTGCAGTGGCGTAATCTCGGCTCACTGCAACCTCCACCTCTCAGATTGAAGCCATTCTCTCTCCTCAGCTTCTCTAGTAGCTGGGATTACAGGCACGCGCCACTGCGCCCAGCTAATTCTTGTATTTTTTGTAGAGACAGAGTTTCTCTGTGTTGCCCAGGCTGGTCTTGAACTTGTGAGCTCAAGCCATCCACCTGCTTTGGCCTCCCAAGTGCTAGGATTATGGGCATGAGCCACCATACCATGCCTGTTTTTCTTTTAGTCTTTTACTATTTGTTTTATAATCATTTCTTATATTTTATATATTTATTGCTTGTTTTAGATATCATTCATGTTTATTTTATTTTATCTTATTTTATTTTTTTTATTTTGAGGCAGTCTCTCACTCTGTCGCCCAGGCTGGAGTGCAGTGGTGCAATCTTGGCTCACTGCAACCTCCACCTCCTAGGTTAAAGCAGTTCTCCTGCGTCAGCCTCCTGTGTAGCTGGGATTACCGGTGCACACCACTGTGCCCAGATGTTTTGTATTTTTGATAGAGGCGGCGTTTCACCAGATTGGCCAGGCTGGTCTCAAACTCCTGACCTCAAGAGATGCACCTGCCTCAGCCTCCCAAAGTGCTGGAATTACAGGCATGAACCACTGCACCCAGTCTCATGTTTGTTTGTTTATTTATTTTTCATGTTTATTTATATAAGCATGAATTCCATCTTATATAAATAAAAGCTCTTTCATGGAGTTTATAACTAAGATGCCTTGCTATATATTTGTTTTATGTTTTAGTCTTTAAGACCATTTTTCATCTTCTGGAGTAAATTAATGTTGTATATTTAATGGTGTATTTGGGTAAATAGGTGTTTTTCAATATACAATCATAATAGAGCCTGATACTTCACTATACAAAAACATTCTGGGCTGGTATGGTGGCTCACACCTGTAATCCCAGCACTTTGGGAGTCTGAGGTGGGTGGATCACTTGAGGCCAGGGTTTGAGACTAGCCTGGCCAACATGGCAACACCCTGTCTCTACAAAAAATACAAAAATTAGCCTGCGGTGGTACATGCCTGTAATCCCAGCTGCTCAGGAGGCTGAGGAACAAGAATTGCCTGAACCCGGGAGCAGAAGTTGCAGTGAGTGGAGATTGAGCCACTGCACTCCAGCCTGGGCAGTAGAACAAGACTCTGTGTCAAAAAAAAAAAAAGAAAAGAAAAAACCTGTAGTTAGCTACTATACTATCATTTCACTCAAATTGTAGGCATAATTGAGAATTACCAAGGTTGTTTGAAAGAGGTTTTGATTACTCCTGGAGTTATTTTTATTCTTGTCATCCCTTTATCTCATTAATTTAAAACTATATTTGATTTTTTTTGGTCCAGGAGTGGAGACATATGTTGCCCAGGCTGATCTTGAATTCTGGGCTCAACCAATCCTTCTACTTCAGCCACCCAAGTAGCTGGGACTACAGGCCTGCACCACTGTGCCTGGCCATTTCAGACATTTTCTCTTTACGTGAAATACTCGTGATTCAAAGTTTAACAGGCTGGATGCGGTGGCTCACATCTGTGATCCTAGCGCTTTGGAAGCTCAAGGAGGGCAGATTGCCTGAGCTCAGGAGTTCAAGACCAGCCTGGGCAACATGGTGAAACTTTGTCACTACTAAAATCCGATTAAATAGCTGAAGGCTAGGCGTGGTGACTCACGCCTAGCCTTCAGCTATTTGGTGACTCCCAAAGTGTAACCCATCACTTTGGGAGGCCAAGCTGGGCAGATCACCTGAGGTCTGGAGTTCGAGACTAGCCTGATCAACATGGTGAAACCCCGTCTCTACTAAAAATTCAAAAATTAGCCAGGCATGGTGGTGTATGCCTGTAGTCTCAGCTACACCACCATGCCTGGGTGAAGTAGGAGAATCGCTTGAAACTAGGAGACAGAGGCTGGGGTGAGCTGAGATCACATTCCAGCCTAGATGATAGAGCGAGACTCCATCTCAAAAAAAAAAAATTTTTTTTAGGCCGGGCATGGTGGCTCACGCCTGTAATCCAAACACTTTGGAGGCCAAGGCAGGTGGGTCACCTGAGGTTGGGAGTTCAAGACCAGCCTGACCAACATGGTGAAACCCCGTCTTTAAAAAAAAAAATTTTTTTAACAGAAAGACTAAATGTACTGAATGACTTGTTTGACACTTATTCATATAAATTATTTTGCTTATGATACAGGATAATGGCTTTTTTTTTTTTTTTGGAGACAGTCTTGCTCCATTGCCAGGCTGGAGTGCAGTGACACAATCTTGGCTTACTGCAACCTCCGCCTCCTGGGTTCAAGTGATTCTCCTGCCTCAGCCTCTTGAGTAGCTGGGACTGTAGGTGCATGCCACCATGCCCAGCTAAATTTTGCATTTTTAGTGAAGACGGGGTTTCACCAGGTTGGCCAGGATGATCTCGGTCTCTTGACCTCGTGATCTGTCCACCTCGGCCTCCCAAAGTGTTGGGTTATAGGCGCCTGGCCAGGACAGTGACTTTCTGTTGTCTGTGAAGTATGGATGAATTTACAACATTCCTGAGTTCTCTGAAGGTCTGTTTCTGGGGACAAAAATTATAGAACTGTGTCCTTTAGATAATAAGATTTAATCTACAATTGTGGAGAAAATGTTCGAAGAATTTTCATGTGAAGGGCGATACTGAAAAACAGGTGGAAGCCAAGTCAGGCGGATCACTTGAGGCCAAGAGTTTAAGATCAGCCTGGCCAACACAGCGAAACTCCATGTTGAAACTCAGCCTAGGATGAGTCTTAAACTTCTGGCCCCAAGTGATGCTCCCACCGTAGCCTCCCAGAGAGCTGGAATTATAGGCATGAGCCACCTCTCCTGTCCAAAAGCTGTTTTTGAAGAGAGATTATAAAATAATTTTTTATTATGAGGACCCGTTTCTCCAAACTTCACTATTATCTAAGAGTTGGTTAGAAATGCAGAGTATCAGTTCCCTCCTCAGACCTACTAATTTAGAATCTCCATTTAAACAAGAGTCCCAAGTGATTTCATATGCACAATAAAGTTTGAGAAACACCTCACCAGCAAGTAAAAGTACAAAAATTAGCCACGCATGGTAGTGCATGCCTGTAATCCCAGCTACCTGG
Organism: Alouatta palliata; assembly: GCA_004027835.1. Taxonomy (NCBI): domain Eukaryota; kingdom Metazoa; phylum Chordata; class Mammalia; order Primates; family Atelidae; genus Alouatta; species Alouatta palliata. The sequence continues at coordinate 10,999 of PVKV010037348.1, forward strand.
GAGACTGAGGCATGAGAATCACTTGAATCTGGGAGGCAGAGGTTGCAGTGAGCCAAGATCACGCCACTGCACTCCAGTCTGGGTGACGGAATGAGACTCTGTGTCAAAAAAAAAAAAAAAGATTGAATTGGCTGGATGCAGTGCATCACGCCTGTAATTGCAACACTTTGGGAGACTGAGGCAGGAGGATTGCTTGATCCCAGGAATTTGAGACCAGACTAGGCAGCATAGCGAAACTCCATGTCCACTTAAAAAAAAATTTTTTTTTAATTAAAAAAAGTTTAAGTCATTTGTCAAAAGGATAGTCTTTTTGTAGTTGTTGTTATTTTTACTCATTAACTTGAAATAGCATAGTTAAAAGAAGTCTATTTTTAGTATTAACCCTAGATTTTCTTTTTACTTGCTGTCAACATTAGTACAACAAATTAGCTTTTGTCAGGAAGCTTTAAGAATAAGATGACAGTGATTATATTTTATAATGTTGTTTGAAGTCAAAGCTCTTCCAGAGCATGTTACTTTAGTTGCTATGTCTTTCCCATGTACATACATTAAAGGTTTTCTAGTACAAGAGAAAAAAATGGGCAAGGATTTCTGGAGTTGAGTTGTATTTAAATTTAGGGCTTATAGGTTTAAATTTCATCATATAAAATTGGCTCTTGACAGCCCACTGTGGGTGTGGGTCTGGCTGGCCCATGGGGTAGGCAGGTTGACAGAAGCGGGAAGCAACAAAAAGAAAACCAAAACAACTGGTTTGTCATAAAGTGCATGTAAATCTGCATTCCATTTTATGAAAATGGGATTGTATTTGTTAGAAAGGACCACTGAGTCATTTAATTCTTTCATTAACTTTTAGGGTAGGCTGTGTTTCAATGAAAGTTCTCCAGTTCTCACATACCTTTGTATAAACAGTTTAATTTAAAAAAAAAAAATGGCTGGGCGCAATGGCTCATGCCTATAATCCCAGCATTTTGGGAGGCTGAGGCGGGCAGATCACCTGAGGTCAGGAGTTCGAGACCAGCCTGACCAACATAGAGAAACCCCATCTCTACTAAAAATACAAAATTAGCCAAGCGTGGTGGCACATGCCTGTAATCCCAGCTACTCAGAAGGTGGAGGCAGGAGAATCACTCGAACCCAGGAGGCGGAGGTTGCAGTGACCTGAGATGGCGCCATTACACTCCAGCCTAGACAACAAGAGTGAAACTCCATCTCAAAAAAAAAAAAAACCTCATAAGAGAAAATACCTAAACTTAGAATTTGCTCTTACATCTCTTTTATTTTTGTTTAATTACAAACATTTCTGACCATGATGCTGAGTCTAAGGAGTTGTACTTCTTGTTAACTAGGTAAGTCTTATCCCTCTTTTTGAGAATAATTAAGAAAAAAAATGACAAAATATATAAAATATCTATTTAAACACATCAAGAGCTACATATAACAAATGGAAAAATTAGGATTCCAAGATCTGAGAGAAGATTTGGAGCTGTTTTTCCCTATTGAATATGTCTTCAATTCCAGAAAAGGCTGCAGAGAAGCTAAATGGAGCTTTTAGTAGGCACTGAGGGCCCACAAAGAAGAGTACTGATAAAAACCCCCCTTTCAATCTGTGGATTGAAATACTAACATTATCCAGAGCCTCACAGTTTTCTGTAATTTTTTATATAAAAATAGTAAAAAGTGGGCAGATGTGGTGGCTCATGCCTATAATATTAGCACTTTGGGAGACTGAGGCAGGTTGATTGCTTGAGTCCAGGAGTTCAAGATCAGCCTGGGAAACATAGTGAGACCTTGTCTTTTCAAAAAATAAAAATATTAGCCAGGTGTGATGGCATGTGCCTGTTGTCCCAGCTACTCAAGAAGGTGAGATGGAGGATTGCTTGAGCCCAGCAGTTCAAGGCTGCAGTAAGCTGTGATCATGCCACCGCACTGCAGCCTGGGCAACAGTGAGAAGCTGAGGCTACAAGCGAGCACCACCACATCCAGCTAATTTTGTTTATTCTTTGTAGAGACAGGGTTTTACCTTGTTGCCTAGGCTGGTTTCAAACTCCTTGGGCTTCCAGCCTCCCAAAGTGCTGGAATTACAAGGAATGAGCCACTGCACCCTACCTAGGCTGAGTCTTAAACTTCTGGCCTCAAGTGATCCTCCCACCTTAGCCTCCCAAAGTGCTGGAACTATAGTCATGAATCACTTCACCTGTCCAAAAGCTGTTTTTGAAGAGAGATTACAAAATAATTATTATAGAGCCCTGTTTCTCAAAACTTCACCATTATCTGAGAGTTGGTTACAAAGGCAGAGTATCAGTTCCCTCCTCAGACCTACTAATTTAGAATCTCCATTTAAACAAGATTCCCAAGTGATTTCGTATGCACAATAAAGTTTGAGAAACACCTCACCTATAAGTAATACTGTGTTGTTTTGAAACTAACAGTAATTTATGATACTGCAGCTGCTATGTATGATTGGGAAAGCTGAGTCTTTCCTGAGTAATCCACAACCTATATTAATGCCTGATAAATAATATTTTAGAAGGCTGGGAAATAATAGATTTATATTAAACCATTATGTCTAAAGTATTTTGAAAGTAAGTGTACTAATGTCTACAATTTACTTGAAATATATAGAAAGAGATGGATTGATTGTTTAGTGGTATGAATAGATAGAAAGATGTGATTAGGCCGGAAGTAGTGACTCATGCCAGTAACCCCAGCACTTTGGAGGCTGAGGCAGGTGGATCAGTTGAGGCCAAGAGTTTGTGTCCAGCCTGGCCAACATGGTAAAACACCCTCTCTACTAAAAATAGAAAAAAAAATTTAGCTGGGCATGGTGGCACACGCCTGTAATCTCAGCTACTCGGGAGGCTGAGGCAGGAGAAACGCTTGAACCTGGAAAGCAGACGTTGCAGTGAACCAAGATGATGCTACTGCACTCTAGCCTGGGCAACGTAATGAGACTCTGTCTCAAAAAATAAACAAAAAAAAGATGTGATTAGACAAAAACAGTAAAATAGTGTTGAATCTACTTGGTTGAGTATATCAGTGTTAAGTATAAAATTCTTTCAACTTCTCTTGAAATTTTTCCTAATTTTAGGGGCAGTGGGGGAACTATTAAAAAACTAAATATCGTAAGTAAGCTACCAGACTATCACATTCCTCAAGGTTTCCAGAGAGCCCAGCTGTTACTATAATTGTCTGTGTATTTATATATCTTTTGCTTTAGTCTATAAATGTTTATGTTTTTTTTTCTTGTTTTTCGGGGTTTTGTTTTGTTTTTTGAGATAGAGTCTCACCTTGTCACCCAGGCTGGAGTGCAGTGGCATGATCTTGGCTCACTGCAACCTCCACCTCCCGAGTTCAAGGGATTCTCATGCCTCAGCCTCCCCTGAGTAGCTGGAATCACAGATGCAAACCACTACGCCCAGCTAATTTTCGTATTTTTGGTAGAGATGGGGTTTTGCCATGTTGGCCAGGCTGGCCTCAAGTGATCTGCCTGCCTCAGCCTCCCAAATTGGTGGGATTACAAACATAAGCCACCACATCTGGCTCTATAAGTGTATTTACTTTCCCCTTAGGCAAGAAAAAGTGGCTAATATTTTTTGAGTGTGCCTTTGTGCCAGGCATTTATCTCATGTATTCTTCATAACACTCTGATGAGTTAGGTATCATCAATTCGTATATTTGTATAATTTATTAAGCTTAGGGCCGGGCGCGGTGGCTCATGCCTGTAATCCCAGCACTTTGGGAGGCCGAGGCGGGTGGATCACGAGGTCAAGAGATCGAGACCATCCTGGTCAACATGGTGAAACCCCGTCTCTACTAAAAATACAAAAATTAGCTGGGCATGGTGGCACGTGCCTGTAGTCCCAGCTACTCGGGAGGCTGAGGCAGGCGAATTGCT
>PVKV010037349.1:0-14891 GCA_004027835.1 Alouatta palliata
GGGAGGAGGGGCTGGGGGGTCCGGACTCCGGGGTCTGAGGGAGGAGTGGCTGGGGGCTGGACTCCTAGATCCTGGGAGAAGGATCGGGAAGCTTGGGCTCCAAGGAATAGGCTCAACACTGAGGTGTCTAAGGAAGAAGTGAGTTGACCCGGCTTTCTGGCCTCAGGGAGCTGCTGTCCTGGGACAGGGGGAAGAGGTTAGGCCTGTGCTGCTGCTTGCAGTGCCTGGCGCTGAAAGGAGGAAGTCACTTCCCTGTGGCTGAGAGGCCTAGGGTTTAGTGGTGTGGCTGAGAGATAAGACAGTTTCCAGCCTGAAGAGAGAACTGGGTACCTGGTTTCTGAGAGACCAGCACTTGATTCCTGGGGGTCATCGGGACAAGGAGGTGAAAGCTGTAGGTTTCCCAAGGACAAAAGAAGGAAGTTGGTTTCCTGGAGTCTGGGGCATCTGGGATGCTTCAGGCTGAGGGCCCAGGGCCAGAGGTCTGACCCCTTCTAACAGGACGGTGAGGGCCCGGCGTGGTAACTGAGGCCTGTAATCCCAGCACTTTGGGAGGCCGAGGTTGGTGGATCACCTGAGATCAGGAGTTTGAGACCATCCTGGCCAACGTGATAAAACCCGTCTCTACTAAAAATACAAACATTAGCCAGGCGTCGTGGCAGGCACCTGCAATCCCAGCTACTCTGGAGGCCGAGGCAGATTACTTGAATCTGAGAGGCAGAGGTTGCAGTGAGCTGAGATCGTGCCATTGCACTCCAGCCTGGGTGGCAGAGCAACTCTGTCTCAAAAATAAAATAAAATAAAAACAGGACCATGAGGCCTAGAGAGTTCAGGGGAAGGGCCTGGGGTTCCTACTGGACAGTTGGGGATCTGGGAGCTGAGTTTCCCAGAAGCTGTGGGGCCAGCTGGCTGGGTTTTGGGGGAGAAGGTGGAGGTGGATGGACTCTTCGGGACTGGGGAGAGGGAGGCTGAAACGAAACTTTTTTGGGTTGCAGTACTCCAGACCTAAAAACCTCAGGTGGGAGTTAGACTGAGATTGAAGGTTCCTGGTCTCTGAGTTGGGGGTAGGGAGAGAAGGGGGCCGCTGAAAGTTTAGGCTGCTTGCCAGAAGAGAGGGAAGATCTCTTGGTTGTCCACAGGTGGGATCTCTCTAAGAAGAGATTCTTTTTTTTTTTTTTTTAAAGATGGGGTTTCCCCATGTTGGTCAGGCTGGTCTTGAACTCCTGACCTCAAGTGATCCGCCCGCCTTGGCCTCCAAAGTACTTGGATTACACGCGTGAGCCACCGCGCCCGGCCAGAAGAGATCTTTTATTGGGAGGTCGGGAGACCTGATTAGATGTGGGTCCCTAAGTGAAGCCTGGGGAGGTTGGGCCGTTTAGAGGCTGGAGCCGTCTTAGGTCACTGTTACATGGAAGAGGGAAGTTTGCTCACAGGGTCAGGGTCTCTGGTGCAGAACTGAATATTCAGAGGAAGTTGAGAGATGGGGTTTTCAGAGCCTGTGGAAGGCAAGCCTTTTGTCCTGACTCTTGGGTTGTAGCAGGAGGCAGAAGAAGGGGGATGCTTTATTTTTTATTTTTATTTTATTTATTTATTTTTTTGAGAAGGAATCTGGTTCTGTCGCCCAGGCTAGAGTGCAGTGGCGTGATCTTGGCTCTCTGCCTCCCAGGTTCAAGTGATTATTCTGCCAGTCTCCCGAGTAGCTGGGATTACAAGTGCCCACCACCACGCCTGGCTAACTTGAATTTTTAGTAGAGATGGGGTTTTGCCATGTTGGCCAGGCTGGTCTCGAACTCCTGACCTCTAGTGATCAGCCACTTTGGCCTCCCAAAGTGCTGGGATTACAGGCGTGAGCCAATGCATCTGGCCTATTTGTAATTAAAAAAAAAATATTTTTTGAGTCAGGGTCTCACTCTGTCTCCCAGGCTGGAGTGCAGTGGTGCGATCACAGCTCACTGCAGCCTCAACCTCCCAGGTTCAAGCAATCCTCCCACCTCAGCCTCCCAGGTAGCTGGGACCACACACACACAACACCCCCTGCCACGCCCAGCTAAATTTTAATTTTTAATTATTATTATTATTATTTTTTTTTTTTTGGTAAATGAGGTCTCCCAAGGTTGCCCAGGCTGGTCTCAAACTGCTGAGCTCAAGCAGTTCTCCTGCCTCAGCCTCCTAGAGTGCTGGGATTACAGGCATGAGCCACACCAATGCCTGGCCAGAGGGATGGTGAGGGAGACCACAGAGCATTAAATGGCCGAGTTACTGAGTCCCTGTGGGAACGAGAGAAAGAGGGAAACAGGGTGTCTGGAGTGGGAAGCAAAAAATGTAGTTCTACAGTAGTTAGGTCCTGAAAGAGAGGAGTCTCTTGGGAAGGAGAAAAATCAAGGCCTAGACTCCTGGGTTCTGATACGGGGAGTGGAGGAGAGAGCTTAGAACCAGAGGGGACGGGCTCATCCCTGTTTGCCCAGGACTGTCCCCATTTGAAAACCCAAGGGTGGGCGCGGTGGCTCACACCTGTAATCCCAGCACTTTGAGAGGCCAAGGCTGGCAGATCACCTGAGGTTGGGAGTTCAAGACTAGCCTGGCCAACCTGGTAAAACCCCATTTCTACTAAAAATAAAAATTAGTCGAGTGTGATGGCATATGCCTGTAATCCCAGCTGCTCGGAGGCTGAGGCATGAGAATCACTTGAACCTGAGCAGCAGAGGTTGCAGTGAGCCGAGATTGTGCCAGTGCACTACAGCCTGGGAGACTCTGTCTCAAAAGCAAACAAACTGGGTGTGGGGGCTCACACCTATAATCCCAGCACTTTGGGCGGCTGAGGCGGGTGGATCGCCTGAGGTCAGGAGTTTGAGACCAGCCTGGCAAACATAGTGAAACCCCGTCTCTACTAAAAATACAAAATACTGCTTGGCATGGTGACGGGCGCCTATAATCCCAGCAACTCAGGAGGCTGAGGCAGGAGAATCGCTTGAACCCGAGAGGCGGAGGATGCAGTGAGCCAAGATCGTGCCAGCCTGGGCAACAAACGAAACTCCATTGAGAAGAAAAAAAGACAACCCAAAGCCCCACATCTTGGGAACTCCCTAACTAGAGCTCATATTAATTTCTCCCTGGGGTAGGCAACTGCTAGGGGACCTGGATTCTTAATGTTTGTCACCTTATAAGGACACTGTCTTTCCCCCTTCTTGCAGCCATGCCAGTGACTGTTACCCGCACAACTGTCACGACCACCATGACGACGTCCTCGGGCCTGGGGTCCCCCACCATCGTGGGGTCCCCTCGAGCCCTGACCCAGCCCCTGGGTCTCCTTCGCCTGCTGCAGCTGGTGTCCACCTGCGTGGCCTTCTCTCTGGTGGCCAGCGTGGGCGCCTGGACGGGGTTCATGGGTAACTGGTCCATGTTCACCTGGTGCTTCTGCTTCTCCGTGACCCTGATCATCCTCATCGTGGAGCTGTGCGGGCTCCAGGCCCGCTTCCCCCTGTCTTGGCGCAACTTCCCCATCACCTTCGCCTGCTACGCGGCCCTCTTCTGCCTCTCAGCCTCCATCATCTACCCCACCACCTATGTCCAGTTCCTGTCCCACGGCCGTTCCCGGGACCACGCCATCGCCGCCACCTTCTTCTCCTGCGTCGCCTGCGTGGCTTATGCCACCGAAGTGGCCTGGACCCGGGCACGGCCCGGCGAGATCACAGGCTACATGGCCACCGTGCCGGGGCTGCTGAAGGTGCTGGAGACCTTCGTGGCCTGCATCATCTTCGTCTTCATCAGCAGCGCCCACCTGTACCAGCACCAACCTGCCCTGGAGTGGTGCGTGGCGGTCTACGCCATCTGCTTCATCCTGGCAGCCGTCGCCATCCTGCTGAACCTGGGAGAGTGCACCAACGTGCTGCCCATCTCCTTCCCCAGTTTCCTGTCAGGGCTGGCCTTGCTGTCCGTCCTCCTCTACGCCACTGCCCTCGTCCTCTGGCCGCTCTACCAGTTCGACGAGAAGTATGGCGGCCAGCCCCGGCGTGCGAGAGATGTGAGCTGCGGCAGCCGGCACAACTACTATGTGTGTGACTGGGACCGCCGGCTGGCTGTGGCTATCCTGACGGCCATCAACCTACTGGCGTATGTGGCCGACCTGGTGTACTCTGCCCACCTGGTTTTTGTCAAGGTCTGACTCTCTCCCAAGAGGCTCCCATTCTCTCTCCCACCCTCTTCGTTCTTCTTGCCCGAGTTTTCTTTATTGAGGACTTCTTTGCTCTGTTTTCCAGTGTCCCCTCCCTGCCACCTTTTTCTTTCCCTCTCAGTTCATCAGATTCTAAACAGTTCTTGGATGCATCTTCTTCCCTTTCCTCTCGCTGTTTCCTTCCACAGTTCTGTTGCCCACATCCTGTTTCATCCCTGAGATGTTTTTCCTTTCTTTTAAGACAGAGTCTCACTCTGTGGCCCAGGCTGGAGCACAGTGGCACGATCTCCACTCACTGCAACCTCTGCCTCCTGGGTTCAAGCAGTTCTCCTGCCTCAGCCTTCCAAGCAGCTGGGAGGACAGGCATGAGCCGCCGCGGCCAGCCTGTTTCTCTTTTCCACTCTGTTTTTTTCTCATCTCTTCGCTGGGTTTCCTGTTGGTTTTCTTGTCTGTTTCCCAACCACCTTCTCCTGTGTCCTCGGGAGCCCTGTGACTTCTTTCTCTCCCTGCCCCTACCCACCTCCAAAGGTGCTGAGCTCCACACATCCACACCCCTTGCAGCCGTCCATGCCACAGCCCCCCAAGGGGCCCCACTGCCAAAGCATGCCTGCCCGCCCCGCTGTGCCTTAGTGTGTACGTGTGTGCGTGTGTGTGTGTGTGTGTGTGTGTGTGTTTGGGGGGTGGGGGGTGGGTAGCTGGGGATTGGGCCTCCTTTCTGCTAGTGGAGGAGGGTGTGCAGTGCACCTCCCCTTTAAATTAACTATATATATATATGTGAAGGTAATTTCCAACGGGCGGGAGGCTTTAAGCACAGACCCTGGGTCCCTAGGCCCCGCCTGGCACTCAGCCTTGCCAGAGATTGTCTCCAGAATTTTTGCCAGGCTTACAGAACACCCACTGCCTAGAGGCCATCTTAAAGGAATCGAGGGCTGGATGCCTTTCATCCCAACTATTCTCTGTGGTATCAAAAAAAAGGAGCTGGGGCCAGGCATGGTGGCTCATGCCTGTAATCCTAGCACTTCGGGAGCCCAAGGCAGGTGGTCACCTGAGGTCAGGAGTCCAAGACCACCCTGGCCAACATGGTGAAACCGCATCTCTACTAAAAACACAAAAACAGCCGGGCGTGGTGGTGCATGCCCATAATCCCAGCTACTCGGGAGGCTGAGGCAGGAGAATCCCTTGAACTCGGGAGGTGGAAGTTGCAGTAAGTCGAGATGGTGCCACTGTACTCCAGCCTGAGTGACAGAGCAAAACTGTGTCTCAAAAAAAAAAAAAAAAAAAAAAAAGAGTTAGACAAAGAACCGCAGGATGTTGAAGACAACTGTCTGAAGTATTTGTGAGGGACAGTGATGTGACCCTCTGTGTTAAAAATAACGTCCTGCTTTGGCAGAGAGGAGAAGAAAATGGCCACTGCCCGCCTTCAAGGCAAGATCAGCCTTATTGGTTTTGTTTCGTTTTTTTCTTTTCTTTCCTGGTCATGAGGGTGGTCCTTAAACAGGGAAGTTTCTTTTCAGCTGTTGTCTTTTGACGGTGGGTGGGAGGGTGGGGCTTGCTGCTGTCCTAGCTGGAGTGATGGCTTTGCTTGAATCTGGTGCACACACACGGGTGTTTCTGTGTGCTAGTTGCTTCTTGCTGCTTCCTGCTCGTCTGGGACTCACATGCATAACATGATATATATATAAATGTATAAATATATATTTTATTTTTTTTTTAATTCCCTGGAGCTTTTGGTTCCCATCAGCTCTTGCTGTTAATCATGGAAGCCTTGTTCCTTTCCCCGTTCCCGTATCCATCACGTTCTTTTTCTTTAAATGTCAATATAAAGATAAAAGAAGAACTTGTGCTTTATTAACTGGGAGGGCTGCTGGGCGGGGTGGCTCTCGCCTGTAATCCCAGCAATTTGGGAGGCCGAGGTGGGCGGATCACTTGAGGCCAGGAGACTAGCCTGGCCAACATGGTGAAATTCCGTCTCTACCAAAAAAATAAATAAATGGGTAGGTCTTTCGGAGAGGGGCAAGGGCCAGATTCTTGGGTCTAGTGGGAGAATGGGGTTGGGGTCAAGATAACCTTGGCCTCATCAGAAGATCCTAGCTGAGTCTGGGTCTTCCAAATGACTTACTCAAACCAGGAGGGTTGGGTGGGAGAGAAATGAACTAGATTTCTCCCTCCTTGGAGTCAGTGCGCTGAGCACCTCACAAATACAATGTCCCAATTTGAGTGAAAGAGTTTTCCTCCCAAATCACCTCTTCCTCCCAGGCTCCCCATTCTCAGGGCTGAGAACCAAGCATTTGGTCTTACCTTCCCCCATCTCCTAGTCCCTCATCAAACACTATTCTTCCTCCTAAATACCGTTTCTACCACCCTCTTCTCCAGGTTCCTGGCCCAGCTCAAATTTCCATTTTTTTTTTTTCCCCAAGATGGAGTTTCACTCTTGCCCAGGCTGGATGGAGTGCAACGGCACGATCTCAGCTTACTGCAACCTCTGCCTCCCAAGTTCAAGCGATTCTTTTACCTCAGCTTCCCAAGTAGCTGGCATTACAGGCATGCACCACCACGCCCAGCTAATTTTTTTGTATTTTTAGTAGAGACCAGGTTTCACCACGTTGGCCAGGCTACTTTGGATCTCCTGACCTCAGGTGATCCACCTGCCTCAGCTTCCCAAAGTGCTGGATTACAGGTGCAAGCCACCGCACCCAGCCTCATATTACATTGTGTTTCACCTGAGCTATTGCCCCAGCCTCCTCTTCTACCATCCCACCATGGCCCCAGAGGGAGTCTTCCAGCCTGCAGATCTGATCCTGCCCTTTCCTGCTGAAGTAGCCCATGCCACGTGTTCTGTAGGCACTGTCAAAGCCCCTGGGTCTGGCCTTCAAGGCTTTCAAGATCTGATCCCGCCTACATTCCCCTATCAGCTGCCCCCTTAACCCTCCAATCTAAGCCCCTGAATACACCTGGTCAACAGAAGCCCTTCATACAGATCAGATGAACTACTGCGAGGAATCTGTCCCACAGAAGGTCATCTTGTCCGTTTCACCAACCTCAGAAGAATCACAAATACGCAAATGTAGATAAGCCCTACAAAATGCCAGGATAAGCCAGTGCGGACGCTCGTGCCTTATAGTCGCAACACTGGGAGCCCAAGGCGGGAGGGTCGCTTAAGCCCAGGAGTCTGAGGCCAGCCCGCGCAACATAGGAAGACCTCGTCTCTATTTAAAACAAAAAAAAGTTTTAAAGAAAAATCTAGGATCACACAACCCCCTTTCTGCATCTACATCCGCAAAAGCAATTGGGTAGAGATACCGCAAGGGAGAGAAGGGTCTCCTTGGAAGGGGAAAGGGAAGGGCCAGCTGGGGCACACACTCTCGTTGAGTGAGGAAAGGCCTCCTTTCCATTTCTGCAGCGTCCGCTGTTGAGCGTCAACCCACCCCGTCGCTGTCTTCTTAAAGGACGCCTCGCCCACCCTCCTCTCTCCCATCCCATGCCTGAATCCCTTCTGGAAGGCACCCGAGAGAACAGCTATAGAACTCTGGGGTGATACGTTGGTTAACTCGGGAAAGAACCCAAGGACATTGGACCAGAACGTGGTTGGATTCCCAGGTCGCTTTTCGGGGCCATCCCCGACCCCTACCCTTCGCCCTAGGTCACCTAGAAGTGGCTGGAAGGCCACTGGACTCCACATTTGGGGAGAGAGTGGTTACAAGAGGACTCGGATTCCCCCACTTTCCCTTCGGCTTTGGGAATCCCCGGAAACCCGCCCAGGACCCCTAAAAAGCCCCAAGAAGGTGTGCCGGGCGTCCAGAGTCCCCCAAGGCGCAGCCGCAACGTCCCACCCAGCCTCGCGGGGCACGCCGGGAGACGGAGTTCTCGGCCGCGTCCCGAGAGTGGCTGGTCCGCAGGCTTGGACTACAAGTCCCAGAATGCAGTGCGCTCCGCAGCACAGGGAGGGCCGTGGTTGCCCCTGGCAACAGAGCGGGTCTCCCGGGAGCGGGGACTGGGCAGCGTTCTCGAGCTGGGAAGGCTCAGAACCAGACAAGACAAAGGCGGGGACGCGGGGAGAGCGACCAAGGGGTGGGGAGGCCGGAAGAGACGGACCGCGCCGGCCCTCGGAGAGACCCCCTTTTCCTGAGACGGGGCGCACAAAGAGGATGCCAGAGCCAGCGAGACCTAGAGAGGGGGACAGGGATTGAATAGAGACACTCAGAGGGAGGGAGAGACCTCAGAGACAGAGAGATTCACAGGGCCAGAGAGACACGTAGAGTGGGTCAGAGAAGGGGACAGAGGACAGAGATACAGAAAAGAGAGGAGGGAGACAGAGAGACTGTATCACAGAGACAAAGGGAGGGAAGTCTCTATCTAGAGACCCTCGACAGAGAGTCATAGAGCCAGAGCCAGAGACTCAGAGAGCCAGAGAAACAGAGAGATTCAGAGACCTGTAGAGAGATTCGCAGATGCTGAATCATAAACAGAGATTCACAGAGCCAAAGAGACAAACAGAGAGATTCAGAGAGCCAGAGACACAGAGAGATTTGGACAGAGAAACAGAGATTCACAGAGCCAGAGAGTGAGAGAGACATAGAGAGATATATATAGAGCCAGAGACACAGAGATTCAGAGTCAGAGAGACATAGAGAGAGATTCAGAGAGCCAGAGACACAGAGAGAATGAATCACAGACACAGAGGGATGGGGAAATCCCCAGAGACAGAAAGAGATTCAGAGAGCCACAGAGACAAATAAAGATTGGGTCAGAGAGAAAGGGACAGAGACAGAGATAGAGAAGAGAGGAGGGAGAAAGACCCCCCCCCAGCGACAGAGAGACAGATTGACAGAGCCAGAGAAGGACAAGCACAGAGAAACAGATGGAACCAGAGAGATACACGAAGAGACAAACAAAAACAGAGACAGAGTTGCAGAGCCGGAGAAAGGGAGAGCTACAGAGACAAAAGCATTTATAAAGACAGGGGTGGAGGTGAGGAGAGAGAGGGAGAGACAGGGCCAAGCATCTAGAGAGCCACCCCCAGAGAGGGAGACAGAGACAGACTCCCAAAGAGATCAAGAGGCAGAGGGAGGGAGAGACAGAGATTCACAGAGCCAGAGACACAAATACAGACAGGGAAAGGGACAGACTCAGGGAGACAGAGGTGGAAGAACTTATCAAACATGGAGAGACAGAGGCAGACTGATTCACAGGGAGACAGACCAAGACCCCAAGAAGGGGCGTGACACCAGGACCCAGAGATGGCGACAGATACAGACGGAGACACACGGCGGAGGAAATAGAGAAAGAGAAAGAAATAGAAACAACATTTCTCTGAGACAGGGAAAAGAAAACATCCTCCGAGAGGCAGAAACGGAGGCACATGGAGAAAGCTCGATCCAGGAATAGAGGGAGAGGAACAGAGGTCACAAGAAACACACTCCCAGGCAGAGACACCCATACAAAGAATGGAGAGGCCGGGGGAGAAATAAAGACGCGGGTAGCATCAGAGAAAGTGAGGACCCCAGCAGCCTCTCTGTCCACCGCTGCATTCCTAGCCCTGGGCATAAAGTTTGTTGATAGAAGGAGAGGGGCAGGGTCAGACACAAGGACCCCAGGGCGCCCACAGGACGCACGAGGCACCCTAGTGGGGGAGGAACACGGGGCAGGATGACAGATTGCAGGGTGTGGGGGAGCCAGGCTAAAAGGATGCCCCTCCCTCCAGCCAACCCTCGGAGTGGGTGTGTGCACGTGTGGGGGGCGGGGAGGGAGGACATTTGTCCCGAGTCTCCAGAAGGGGAGCGCCTTTAAGTCGAAACCCCGCCCTCTCGGTCGTCCTGGCAACGCCTCCCCCTACCCGGGGCTTCCACATTTCAGCAGGTGCCGGAGCTGGAGCTCCCACCGCCGCCGCCCGTGCCTCCGGCTCCCGGCGCCCCTGCGTTCGGCTCTCCCCCGCCACTCGCCCGCTCCCCCTGGCGGAGCCGGCGCGCCCGAGGGTGCCGCTCCCTGCCCGGCGCGCTCCGCACCTGGAGGTGCCTCGCCCCTCTCCTGCCCACCTCGTAATTTCCCTGTGGCTCCTTTGATTTTTCGAGTCTCCGGCTCCTCTCCCTTCCACCTGTTTCCCCCAAGAAAGGCAGGATCCTGGTCCCTGCTACGTGTCTGGGGCCATGGCTGGTCTGGGCCCCGGCGGAGGCGATTCAGAGGGAGGACCCCGGCCCCTTTTTTGTAGAAAGGGGGCTCTGAGGCAGAAGGTGGTCCACGAAGTCAAGAGCCACAAGTTCACCGCTCGCTTCTTCAAGCAGCCCACCTTCTGCAGCCACTGCACCGACTTCATCTGGTGAGGGGAGGGGGCTGGGGGGCCGGGGGAGGAGGAGACTAGGGGTGCGGACTCCTGTCAGCAGACCCCTGTGGGAGGAGAAAGGAGGGGGCTGTAGCCCGGACTCCCGGGTTCTAGGATGGGAGCCTGGACTCCTGGGTTTGAGGGAGGAGGAGGAGGCTCGTTCCTAGAGTCCTGGGTCTGAGGGAGGAGGAGGCTGGAGGACCGAGGTCCTGGAGTCTTGGGTCTGAGGGAGGAAGGATCTAGGGGGCTGGGAGGCTGGATTCCTGGGTCTGAGGAAGGAAGAAACTGGGGGCTGAACTCTGGTCTGAGGGAAGAAGGGCGGGAGGCCAACATTTCTGGGTTCTAGAAAGAGGAGGCGGCTGGGGCTTGGCCACCTGGGCCCTGCGGGAGGAGGGTCGGAGAGCGCAGACCCCCTGTGGCTCGCAGAGGTTGGGGGTCCAGGTACCCCTTTCTGCACTGACCTAGGATCCCTGGCTCTTTCAGGGGTATCGGAAAGCAGGGCCTGCAATGTCAAGGTAAGAGCTGGGGCCCGGGGCTCCTGGGACCCTCGGGCGGGTGGAGGCTGGGGCCCCACAGCTGAGGCTGCTTGACACACGTGTTTTCTGGTCCCCAGAGAGGCGCGGGGGAGCCCGGGGCGGGGGGTGTGGCAGAGACACAGCCTGTGGTGGGGAGGGAGCTCTGATGGGGCCACCGCGGAGGTGGTGCTGGGGGCCCCTCCCTCGGCCGGCTCCAGGTGGGGACAGATATTTGGAGAATCTGTTGCCATGGGAACAGGGAGATTTGGAAAAGGGGAGCTGAAAGGGGGAAGGGGGAGGGGGCTGGAGATGCAAAGTCAGAGTCCCCCCCACCCCAGGCTGCTGTTGCCATGACAACACCAGCCGTCCTAGGCAGGGGCAGGCCGGGTGGGGTCACCAATGGGCGAGTGGGGGCCGGGCGGGGCCGGCAGTTCTGGGGGGCGGGAGAGGGGGGCGAGTCCTTGAGCACCAGCTGCTACTGCTGAGAACAGAGTGAGTCAGGGTGGGGGGCGGGCCGGCAGCAGCGCCCCCAGACTCACTTCTGCCCAAGTTGCTGCTTCCTGGGCTGCGTCTGAAGATATTTCGGTTTTCGCTCTTTGAATCTGCCTGCCTCTCTCCTCGCTTTCTGATCTCCGCCGGTGGGCCTGTGTCTGTTTGTCAATGGGATCTATTTTCTTTCTCTCTGTCTTTTTCCATCTCCCTTCCCTGGGCTCCGGTCTCTGTGTCTCTCTGGGAGTCTCTGCGTCTCTGTTTCTGACTCAAAGCCCACCTCTTGGGTTTCTGTCTCCTGCTTTTCCCTCTCTGACCTCCGATTTTCTCTCTGTTGGACTCTGTGTTGAGATTTCTGGTTTTCTCTGTGTCCGAGTTCGGCTCTTACTTTCCAGTTTTCTGTCAGCTGGGGTATCCCTCTGGATGGATCCGTGCCTCCGTCTGTGTCTCTATGATTTTCACCTTTAGTCTGCAGCTTTGTGGTTCATCGGCGATGCCACGAATTTGTGACCTTCGAGTGTCCAGGCGCTGGGAAGGGCCCCCAGACGGACGTGAGTGCCCGGACACCTGGTTCCCCTCCTCGGGCCGCACCCCCGCCCTCACCCCCTCGGCGTCCGTCCCAATTTCTCCTGCTATTTTTATGGCTGGGAGGGGAGGGGGGCTGGAGAGATAGGGGGAGCTATCTGGCCCAGATTCCTTGCCCTTGGCCTGGAAAGGGGGAATGCGAGGGGGACTGACAGGCTGGGGACCCAGGTGGGGGACAGAGAGGAGGCCGGGGGTGAGGAGACTGAAGACGGGTGCTGCAGGGGGTGGGCTGTGATCTGGAGTGATGGGATTTAAAAACTGACAGCTGAGGGGCACACAGAGAGACATATCAGTGCAGGTGCTGAGATCCCAACGTAAGACAGAGGGAATCTCAGGAAGAGGAACAGAGACACAGAAGAAGACAGAGACCCAGGAGAGACTGAAGCTGAGGCAGAGAGAGAGACACGGAGCAGAGAAAGAACCAGGGAGCAAGAGGGGAATTTGGAGGCATCAAAAGACAGAGAAACTCCAAGAGACGGAGACGCAGACACCTGGAGAGAGAGATTAAATAGAAAATGGTGGATACAGACCAGAGCTTAGGAGATGCCGAGAGGAGACCCGGAGAGGTCCCACAGTACTCATGCACATGCGTGTGTGGACGAACAGATGCCCGAGTAATCACAGATATGCAGCGGGCAGACACACAGCCTCTCCCGACCCCATCCTCCATCAGAGGCTCACAGGAACAGTCAACCCCGAGTGCCCATCCCCGTTCCCTTTTCTGCTTTATCTCTGAGCCTCAGTTTCCTTCCCTATAAAATGGGGCTGATGCTCTAGCATTAACCAACAGAACTGTCTACAGTGACAGAAACATTCTGTACATGCACTGTCCAATAGGCAGCCACCAGCTCCATGTCACTAGTGAGCACTTGAAACGGGGCAACTGTGATTAAGGAACAGAAATTCCATTTCATGTCATTTGAATTGTCTTACATATAAACAGCCACATGTAGGTAGTGGCTACCGAATGGGACAGCACACATCTAGACACTTCCCAGCTTGTTTTGAAGTCAGGTGGGTTAAGAGTTTTGCCCAGGGTTTGCCACAAGATTGGGGACAGTTTTATGATGTACAGATGGACAGAGAGGCAGAGAGAGAGAGGAAAAGACAGAAGGAGAGAGACAGAGATATCCACAAAAGTCCATGAGGTGTTTTACCAGCTTATCAGCTGAAAATAACAAGTCTACATAGAAGATGTGACTTCATAGAACATATATTGAGCACCGCTGTCTACCAGCACGTGTGTGATTGATCACCTGCCTCATCCACTCACTTCCGCCACTAACACCAGACTGAGTCTGATGTATTCAGTGCTCAAACACTCATTAAATTTTTTTTTTTTGTTTCTCCCCTGTAATCCCAGCTACTGGGAAGGCTGAGGCAGGAGAATTGCTTGAACCCAGGTGGCAGAGACTGCAGTGAGCCAAGATCGTGCCACTACACTCTAGCCTGGGTGACAGAGTGAGACTTTGCCTTGGAAAAAAGAAAAATATTTTTTTGTTTTTGTTTTTGAGACAGAGTCTTGCTCTGTCGCCAGGCTGGAGTGCAGTGGTGCAATCTCGGCTCACTGCAACCACTGCCTCCCAGGTTCAAGCGATTCTCCTGCCTCAGCCTCCCGAGTAGCTGGGACTACAGGTATGCACCACCACGCCCAGTTAATTTTTGTGTTTTTAGTACAGACAGGGTTTCATCATGTTGGCCAGGATGGTGTTGAACTCCTGACTTGTGATTCCCCTGCCTCGGCCTCCCAAAGTGCTGGGATTACAGGCATGAGCCACTGTGCCCAGGCTATTTTTTTTTTTTTTTTTTTAGATGAAGTCTCGCTCTGTCACCCAGGCTAGAGTGCAGTGGTGGGATCTCAGCTGACTGCAATCTCCACCTCCCAGGTTCAAGCAATTCTCATGCCTTAGTCTCCTGAGTAGCTGGGAATATAGGCGTGTGCCACCACACCCAGCTAATTTTTGTGTTTTGAGTAGAGACAGGGTTTCACCATGTTGGCCCAACTGGTCTTGAACTCCTATCTCAGATAATCCACCCACCTCAGTCACCCAAAGTGCTGGGATTACAGGCATGAGCCAGCGCACCTGGCTGATATTTTGGGTTTTTTGAGACAGGGTCCTACTGTGTCACCCAAACTGGAGTGTAGTCATGGGATCATAGCTCACTGCAGCCTTGAATTCTCCAGGCTCAAGTGATCCTTCTACCTCAACCTCCCAAGTAGCTGGGACTACAGGCACAAGCCACAACACCTAGCCAGTTTTTTGAAAATCAGAACTCCTAAGTCAATTTTTTTTTTTTTTTGAGAGGAAGTCTTGCTGTTGTCGCCCAGGCTGGAGTGCAATGGTGCGATCTTGACGCACTGTAACCTCCACCTCCCAGGTTCAAGTGATTCTCCTGCCTCAGCCTCCCAAATAGCTGGGATTACAAGTGCCTGCCACCACGTGGGCCTGGATAATTTTTGTATTTTTAGTAGGGATGGGGTTTCACCATGTTGGCCAGGCTGGTCTCGAACTCCTGACCTCAGGTGATCTGCCTTCCTCAGCCTCCCAAAGTGCTGGGATTACAGGTATGAGTCACTGTGCCTGGCTACACTTAGCTAATTAAAAAAAAAATTTTTTTTGGCCGGGCGCGGTGGCTCACGCCTGTAATCCCAGCACTTTGGGAGGCTGAGGCGGGTGGATCACGAGGTCAAGAGATCGAGACCATCCTGGTCAACATGGTGAAACCCCGTCTCTACTAAAAATACAAAAATTAGCTGGGCATGGTGGCACGTGCCTGTAGTCCCAGCTACTTGGGAGGCTTGGGCAGGAGAATTGCT
>PVKV010037351.1:0-14889 GCA_004027835.1 Alouatta palliata
TCGATGGACATTTGGGTTGGTTCCAGGTCTTTGCTATTGTAAACTGTGCTGCAATGAACATTCGTGTGCATGTGTCCTTATAGTAGAATGATTTATAATCCTTTGGATATATACCCAGTAATGGGATTGCTGGGTCAAATGGAATTTCTATTTCTAGGTCCTTGAGGAATCGCCACACTGTCTTCCACAATGGTTGAACAAGGCAAATATTTAATCATTCACATTCTATATTTTCTGCAGTTACAGCATCCAAAACATCAACCATCATTTAGGAACAGAAAGTTTGTCAGACTCCCAAAGTTTCTTTGAGGAAATTAAATTGATGCACATAATAACATGTAAAAACAATTCTATAAGCCTTAATAAAAACACTGAAATCCCAGATCTTGTTTATGTTCCATTGTTATGCCATCTATCTTTGCAAAGTTTAGCTTATAACTGATAGAAGCTATGTAAATCTTACCAAGATTCCAAGGTAAGGTATACAAGAATCTTACCAACCAAGGAGGCATTCTAATATTCAGCAATATCATTGAAAGACACAGCAGATGTTGTGATGCTTTTAAGAATGTAAGCTTATGAGATAAACTGCTTAAACATTAAACTTTCTGACTTCCAAAATCTAATCGAATATATGGCAGGTCTCACATAGCATAAATTTCCCAATTCTGATTCCCTTGTAGCCATATAACCTTAGGTTCTTGCTGCTTCTTGAAATGGTCTCCTCTCCCCTATCTACCTTGCCACTCTTCAAAGCCCAAACCATTTCTGTTATAATGCCTTCTATGAAACTTGCAGCCATTTTGGCACTCTCCATTTTCCATCTTCTATCTTTTTGTTATAGTTTATACCTCAACATTTATCACTTTTATGATATATTTCTGATTCATTTTGTATGTATACATGCATGGATATTTTGCCTTCTTTTTTTTATAAATTTAAATTTAAAATTTAGAGTATCACCCAAATAACATACAAACTTTTTGTGACAAAAATAACATTTACTGAACAACAGCTAGATGAATCAGGTATGGTGAAAGGTAGGTACCTTTGACAAATGTGAGGAATGAAAGAAACAATTTTTCAGAATAGATTTTATCTCTATAGTTGAGGAAATGAGGTTTAATGACTTGTCTGGTAAGCAGCAGAGCTGAGATTAAAATCCAGGTTTAACACTTGAAGTCAGAATTTTTTCTAGTATACCACAGCCACATTAGCAGCTTATAAGGCAGGGACAATATATTTCACTTCTTTGGCACCCTAAAATGGATGCTTTCAACGGTACTGTTTAAACCAGCTATAGTTGTGAAGTATATCAAAAGTAATTTAAATAAATTTGAGCAGATTCCAGGTTTTCCACGTAAGGATACATTCCCTTACCTGCAATCCAATACACTTTCTTCAGTAGGAGAAAAAGTGATAATTATAGCTACCATGCGATTCTCATAGCTCATAGCCCATTATACCTTTTCCAAAGCTGTAGTGAATGATGCCTAAAACTAATATATCACCAATAAAGTTGTACAATTTTACTTTCTTGAAAATGTTTTTGGATTTGGTCAAACTTTAGAACATCCTTGTAAGTGTTCAGGACATGTGAGTGTCATCTGCATTGTGTTGGTAGTGGCAGAAAAAGGGCAGTTAGCATATGCAAAGAACATGGCACTACCTCTAATAATAACTGAATACCATCAGTTTTCCCATAAAAGTAATTTTAAAAAGGTAAGAAACATGCCATGTATGTTAAAAAGGAAAGAAATACACCAAAGAAACAAGGATATTACATGTAGATGTTTTTATTAATATATAGCGTAAGTTTTATTTGTCTTGTGATATTTTGGGGGTGGGAGTGGCAAATAGTGGTTTTCCCCAATATCCTGCCTTTAGCAGAACTAGATTTAAACCATTCCAGGCAAATAAGAATCTTTTTAAAAAACTTTTTTATTTTGAAATAATTAGACACATAGGAAGTTGCAAAAGCAGTACAAAGAGACTCCTGCACCCTTCACCCAGCATCTCCTAATGACATTTTATTTAGCTTTAGTTCAATATCAAAACCAGAAAGTTAACATTGGCACATTACTGTTAAATACTGGACTAGAGAACTCATTCAGTTTTTACCATCTTTTAGCCTGTATTCATGTGTATATGTTTGTAGTACGTATGTGTCTGTCTGTGTGGTTCTATGCAATTGAATCACATGTTCAGATCTAACCGGCACCACAATCAAGACACAAAACTATTTCATCACCGTCTCTAAGAAAAATAAAAATGTTAGTTGGGCGTGGTGGAGAGATCTACTATGCCACCACAAGAAAAATCTATTATGCCACCACTTTGTATTCACTCCCATCCTACCCGCCTCACTCCAGTCCCTGTACCCTGGCAACCACTAATTTGTTCTTGATCTCTATAGCTTACTCATGTTGAGAACATTCTAGAAATGGAATCATATAATATATAACCTTTTAAGATCAGCTTTTGTTTCATTCAGCATAATGCCCTCAAAGTTTATCCACACGGTTGCATGTATCAATAGCTCATCATTTGCTATTTCTAAGGATTATTCCATTAATGCATTAGGATTTATTCAACCAGTCACCGCGAAGGACATTTTGGTTGTCTACAGCTTTGGGCTACTATAAGCAAAGATGTTATCAACATTCTCATACAGGTGGATATAAGTTTCCATTCATCTGGGAAAAGACCCAAGAGTCAAATTGCTAACTCATGTATCTCTATGTTGACCTTACTTAGAAACTGCCACATTATTTCTAGAGTTGCTATTTAATTTTATTTAATTTTATTTTATTTTATTTTATTCTGAGACAGAGTCTCGCTCTGTTGACCAGGCTGGAGTGCAGTGGGGTGATTTCGGCTCACTGCAACCTCCACCTCCCAGGTTCAAGTGATTCTCTTGCCTCAACCTCCTGAGTAGCTGGGATTACAGGTGCGTGCCACCACGCCCAGCTAACTTTTTTATTTTTCTTAGTGACGGGGGTTTCACCATGTTGGTCAGGCTGATCTCAGACTCCTGACCTCATCATCCGCCTGCCTCAGCTTCCCAAAGTGCTGAGATTACAGGTGTGAGGCATTCGGCCTGGCCATTTTATTTTTGAGACAGAGTCTCACTCTGTTGCCCAGGCTACAGTGCAGTGGCACGATCTCAGCTCAGTGCAACCTCCACCTCCTGGGTTCAAGCGATTCTCCTGCCTTCCCCTCCTGATTAGCAGGGACTACAAAAGCATGCCACCATGCTCAGCTATTTTTTTTTTTTTTTGAGACAGAGTCTTGCTCTGTCGCCAGGCTGGAGTGCAGTGGCGCGATTCTGGCTCACTGCAAGTTCCGTTTTCTGGTTTCAAGCGATTCTCCTGCCTCAGCCTCCTGACTAGCTGGGACTACAGGCACGCACCACCGTGCCCGGCTAATTTTTTGTATTTTTAGTAGAGATGGGGTTTCACCATGTTGGCCAGGACGGTCTTGATCTCTTGACCTTGTGATCCGCCCGCCTCGGCCTCCCAAAGTGCTGGGATTACAGGCGTGAGCCACCGCGCCCGGCCGCTCAGCTAATTTTTATATTTTTGGTAGAGACAGGGTTTCACCATGTTGGCCAGACTGGTCTCAAAACTCCTGGGTCCAAGTGATCCTGCCTGCGTTGGCCTCCCAAAGTGCTGGGATTACAGATGTGAGCTACCACACCTGGCCAGCTGTATCATTTTATAATAACCACCTAAGTATGAGTGACCCAGTTCTTCCGCATCCTCCAAACATCTGTTATTATCATTATTTTTTAAAATTCGAAACTGTTCTAATAGGTATATATTGATACCTCATTATGTTGAACACTTTTTAATCTGCTTTTTTTTGCAATCTATATCTTCTATTTCATGAAATATCTGTTCATGTCTTTTGTACATTTTATAATTGGATTTTCTGCTGTTGAGTTTTAAGAATTCTTTATATATTCAAAATATAAGGCCTTTGTTGGATATGTGGTTTGTAAACATTTTTGCCCAGTCTATTGACTTTTATTCTACTCAGGAGTCTAACCTCTCACCCCATTCAGCAGTAATGAGAAACCTCTTCTACCAAGAGTCAATAGAACCCCGAGTAGGAACCTGGATTCTCATCTCCACCCGCAGTAATGAGGCAGCACCCCTGCTCCACTGAAGTGGTATCACAGGAGGCCCGCTAAACAGAAGATTTACACAAGATTCAGAGTCCCCTAATACCCCACATTTCCAGGTTTCAATTTAAAATATCATATCAAGAACCAATAAAATATCAATTTAAGTAAGACAATACAATCAATAGATACTAACATCAGGATGACACAAACATTACAATTATCTGAAAGATTTCAGAGTAGCCATCATAAAAGTGCTTCAAGGAATATTTATGAACATGCTTGAAATTAGTGAAAAAATAGAAGTCTCAGGAAATAAAGGATATAAAGAACCAAATGAAAAATACAGAACTGAAAAATATAATAACTGACATATTAAAAACCCAACAGATGGGCTCCATGGCAAAACAGAGAAGACAGAGGTAAGTATTGGTGAACTTGAAGATAGAACAATAATTAGAAGTACAATGCTTTCACATATTCAAGGCAAATGTTTAATCATTCACATTCTACATTTTCTGCAATTATAGCATAAAAAACATCAACCATCACTTAGGAACAGGAAGTCTGTCACACTGCCAGAGTTTTTCTGAAGAAATTAAATGGATGGACATTAATAATATGTAAAAACAATTCTATCAGGCTTAATTAAAACACTGAAATCCCAGCTCTTGTTAATATTCCATTATTATGCTGTCCATCTTTGTTAAGTTCAGCTACAACTGATAGAAGCTATGTAAATCTTACCAATCAAGATTTCAAGGTAAGTTATACAAGAGTCTTGGTGACCAAGCAGGCATTCTAGTAGTCAATAATATCATTAAAATACACAGCAGATGTTGGGATGCTACCTAAGCTTAACAACAGGGAGAAAATAGACTAAAGAAAAAGAAAGTTAACAGTCTCAGGGACTTTTGGAGCTGTAACAAAACACCTAACATCCTTACTGAGCCCCGGAAGGAGACTATAAGAGAGTAGGGGCACAAAAAGTACCAACAAGATAATGGTTGAAAACGTCCCAAAATTTGGCAAAAGACAGAAACCTACAATTTCAAGAAGCTGAGTAACCCAAATATGGCTAAGCCCAAAGAAATTCACACCAAGACACATCATAATTAAACTTATAAAAGCTAAAGACAGAGAAAAAAAAAATCTTCAAACCAGCTAGATAAAAATGTGTTATGTATAAGGGAAAAACAATCTTAAGACAGTAGATTTCTAGGGAGGCCAGCAGTAAGTGGCACAACATTTTTCAAGTGGAGAAAGAAAAGAACTGTCAACCTAGTGCCCTATACTGGGCAAAATTAGCCTTTGTGAATGAAGGGACTATCAAGACATTTTCAGATTAAGGAAAGCTAAGAGAATTAGTTACCAGAAGGCCTACTTTAAAAGAATTGCTCAAGAAAATTCTTCATACAACAAGAAGTGAAAGCAGAAGGAAACCTGGAAAATCAGGAATGAAGGAAGAGCAATGGAAATGGTAAATATCTGCGTAAATATAACAACATATTCTTCTTTTTAGTTCTTTAAAAATGCATTTGATGGTTAAAAGCAAAATTTAAATTTCTCTAGAAGGATTCCATAGAGTAAGAAAAAAAAAATCACTGACTGATGAGGTTTATAGTATATATAGATATATGAAACAACTGTAAATATAAAGGGGGAAGGTAAGAGAATTTACAGAGTAGTAAGTTTTTACACTTCACTTGAAGTAGTAAAATATTCTAAGCAGACTGTGAAAAGTTAATTAGGTATATTATAATTTCTAGAGTAACCACCACAAAATTATATAGAGATAAACTAAAACGCACAGTGGATAAATTAAAATGGGATAGTAAAACCTATTCAAATAACATAAAAGGTGACAGTAAAGGTAAAACCAAGTAACAAAATAAATTTATCAGAAAACACATAATAAAACAGTAGATTGAAATCCAAATATATAAACAATACCAATATTATCAATATATTATTATGATCAAAGAAATCAATTACTAATACACCAACATACTAGCAATGAACAGTTAGAAACCAAAATTTTAAAAAGAAAATTATTTACATTGCCCCTATCAAATAAAAAAATTAAATCTAACCCAGAGTCTCAACCTCCAGCTCTACTGACAGTTTGGGTGCTGTAATTCTTTCTTGTGGGAAGAGCTATTCTGTACATTGTACAATGTTTAGCAATGTCCTTAACCTCTACCCAATATATACCAGTAGCATACCCCACCTCCTCTAGTTGTGACCTATAAAAATGTCTCCAGACTGCCTAAAATCCCCTTGGGGTTAAAATCACCCCTGGTTTGGAACCACTGGTCTAATCAAACATGTATCAGGTCTGTATGTTGAAAGCGATTAATGCTGATGAAATACATCAAAGAAAAGCTAAATAAATGGAGAGACATACTACATTCATCCAATGGAAGACATGACCTAGTAAGGATGTCAATTCTCCTCAAATTGATCTACATTTTTAAAATAAAATTTCATTTAAAATATCAACAGGTTTCTTTGATACAAGACCTTTAATTGCTACAGAAAAGTTTCTTCTAAAATTTATATGCAGAGGCAAAAAAACTAGAATAGTAAAAAACAATTTTGAAAAGAAGGGAAGAAAGTTGGAAGAATCACCCTACCTGGCTTTAAAACTTACTACAAAACTACAAATATATATAAACTAAAAATATAAAGATAGTGTGCTACTGGTGAATGCAGAAACACAAAGATCAATGAAACAATAGATTCCAGAAAAAGATTCCATATATAACCACTATGGTAGAAAGAATAATGGCTCCCCAAAGACATCCATGTACCAATTTCTAGAACCTATAGAGATGATACCTTATATAGCAAAATGAACTTTGCAGATGTGATTAAGCTAAAGAACATGAGCTGGGGAGAGCATCCTTGATTATGTAGGTGGGCCAAATTTAATTACAGTCCTTATAAGAGAGAGGCAGGACAGTCAAAGTCAAGAGAGAATATAAGATGAAGGAAAGCAGAAGGGTCAGAATCAGAAAGAGATTGAACATGCTGTTGACACTGAAGGTAGAATAAGAGGCCCTGAGCTAAGGAATGTAGGTAAACTCTAGAGGCAGAAAAAGGCAAGGAAATAGATTTTCCTCAAGAGCTTCTGGAGAGAGCACAGCCATGCCAAATACGTTTATTGCCATCCAGTGAAACATAATTTTGGATTTCTGACCTCCAGAAATGTAAGAATATAAATTTGTGCCGTTTTCAGCTACCATGTTTGTGATAATCTCTTATAGCAGCAACAGGAAACAAAGCAAATTGAATGGGGAAAGGATAGCCTTGGTGTTGAAACAATTGGACAAAAAATTTAATTTCTACCTAAACCTCATACAAGAATTCATTCAAAATGTAGCACTTTAGTTCAGTTCAGACTTTTTTTTTTTTTTTTTTTTTTTAAGGGAAAAGATCTAAATGTAAAAGAGAAAAATATGTAAAACATTTAGAAGAAAACAAAAGAGAAAATCTTAATGACCTTGGGTTAGGCAAACAGTTCTTAGACATGACAGCAAAAGCATAATCCATAAAGGAAAAAAATAATAAACTGAAATTCATCAAAATTAACATTTGTTCTACATAAAATACTATTAAGGGGATTAAAAAACAAGCTACAGACTGAGAGAATATATCTGCAAATCATATATCTGATAAAGGTTTCATATCAGAATATATAAACAATTCACTAAAGTTGAGAGGAAAAACAAATAGCCCAATTAAAAAATAGACAAAATGCTTAAACAGACACTTCACAAAAGGAAGACATACGAATGGAAATTAAATACACACAAAACTGCTCAATATCAGGCCTTAAGAGGAATGTAAATTAAAACCACAAGATACCACTATTTACTTGACAATACCAAGAGTTGACAAAGAAGCAAAGCAACAGCAACTCTTTCATATACACTGCTGGTGGGAATAAAATAGAACTACTCTGGAAAACAGCTTGGCAGTTTTTATCAAGTTAAAAATGTGTTTAGCATGACCTAGCATTCCACTCTTAGGTATTTATTCTAGAGAAATGGAAACTTGGGTTCACACAAAAATCTGTGCCTGAATATTTAAAGCAGCTCTAGTTACAATCACCAAAAAGTGGAAAGAACCCAATGTTGTCAAACGGGTGAATGGACAAATTCTGTTATATCCATACCATAGAATACTACTCGGCAATGAAAAGAAACAAACTGATATATCCAGTAACATGGATGAATGACAAAGACATCATGCAGAGTGTAAGAAATCAGTTCAAAAGGTTATATACTATATGATTCCATTTATATGGCATACTTGAAATGACAAAACTATAGTGATAGTGGACAAATCAATGTTTCCCAGCAGTTTGGGGTCTGGAAAGGATATGACTATAAAGAGGAAACACAAGGGAGGTTTTTGGGGTGATAACACTTGTCTGTGTCCTGACTGTGGCAGTAATTACATGAATATACACATGCTAAAAATTATGCAATTGTATACTAAAAAGAGTGCATTTCACTGCATGTACATTAAAATTAAAAGAAATAAAGGCAGTATCACACCACAGTCCTGGCTCCCTGGGGGCAGGAAACGTCTAAAAACAAGGCTGAATCACAATGTATTTCAATACAAATCAGCCCAATATGAAGTTTCACATTGTGTTACTTTTTAAAAATTAAGAAACTGGTTATATTTACAACATTACAATCTTGTGGCAAAAAGTATATTTAATGTGACTGCAATGTGCACACTAAGTACACAAGAAATAAAGGAACTTTTAAAGTTTTTTTTTTTTTAATGGAGTCTCACTCTGTCATCCAGGCTGGAGTGCAGTGGCATGATCTCGCTCACTGCAACTACCGCCTCTGGGTTCAAGTGACTCTTGTACCTCAGCCTCCCGAGTAGCTGGGACTACAGGCACTGGCCACCACATCGAGCTAATTTTTGTATTTTTAGTAGAGATGGGGTTTCACTATGTTGGCCAGGCTGGTCTTGTATTCCTGGCCTCAAGTGATCTGCCTGTCTCGGACTCCCAAAATGGCGGGAAACTTATTCTTATATAACTTTTTTCTTTCTTAGATCAAAAATTTTAATCATATAAATAATCTGCTAAGCTCTTGAATTTTCAGAGACTGGTATATCATTATAAAATGGTATTCATTTAATATTTAGCACAAAACTATACAATTTGGGACACTAACTGAAGAACAGAGTTAAGTAAAAAGTAAAATTGCCATAAAGGACTACCAAAAGTATGCTGTATCTACATGGTGCCACAATTAATCGCCAATATAGTCAGTTTGCTGAGGACTTCAAGTTCCAGACTTAATTATCACTTATCCCATTATGATCATGACTAGTCATCTGAGAAACCCAATTCTTTGAGACTTTTTAATATCTAAACTCCTCAATAAATTTACCTCTTTCAGAGTGTCCTCTGTTAAAAGGGCTCTAGGAGCAGTGCTGCCAAAAAGTGTCCACTATATCTAAACAAGTAAAAAAGAATTTTGTTCCTTTGTTTAATTGCTGCTCTATTCACAAAAGAATCAGAAGAGAAAAAAAATAAAGACCAAGAACACTAAAGAGAGATTTGATTAGCAAGGCAAAACAATGATAAAAGAAAACTAGACAAGGTAAGGTAGAAGATCTGCAGGAGTTATTTTCCAAGCACTGGTCACAAGACCCCACTGAACAAACAAGATCTAAGCAAAAGAGAATGCAGCAAATAAACCAGACCAAACCAGCTAGAACCAAGATGGCGACAAAAACAACTTCTATTCATTCTCATTGCTCATGATACACTAATTATAATGCATTATCATGATAAAACCAACTCCCATCAGCACCATGACAATTTACAAATGCCACGACAACTCCAGGAAGTTGCTTTATATGGCTTAAAAGGGGGAGGAACCCTTGGTTCCAGGAATTACTCATCCCTTTTCCAGAAAATTCATGAATAACCCACCTCTTATTTCACAACTAATCAACGAATAGCCATATAGCTAGCCAGAAATCCATGAGGGCTGCCACTACTACTCTGTCTATGAAGCAATCATTTTCCTGTACTCTGTTGCTCTAAGAAACTTGCTTTCACTTTGTTCTCTCAGCTGACTCTTGAATTTTTTCCTGCACTAAGCCAAGAACCCTCCCAGGCTGAGACACAACTTTGGGGTTTGCCTGAATCAAGGGTATTCAGACAATTTGTTAAGATTATCAGGGTAGTGGTAGAATCTTCACAGAACTGAAGTTTCTATTCTCATTAAAGGAAAAAAAACTCAGACAAACATAACAAAACAGTTATGTAAGTTCATCAAATAGAAATTATTTTATAGTATATACATTATTAATTCATGAAAATTAGGTCTATGTAATAAAGCAAATGTCATTAAAGATTTCCGTCATATAAACAAAATACTTCTGGCTTGTATATGAAGTTTGCTTTGGGCATCAAAGAGTAACTTCAACAGAAAACAGCCCATTTAATCCAATCATTGCAACATAGTTGAATATGGATTCTGAGAAAGTAAAGCAAGAGTTATGACTAATCTATGTGAATAACACATGCAGAAGACTACATATGCAAGACTGTTACATAATGTGATATTTCTAAGAAATCTGTTGTTTTTAACTAATAGTTTGAAAGTATAAACCTGAAAAAGCTACAACACAGAAAGGGACTATATGTCATTGTCATTTTAAATAACAGACATCTAAAAGCTAGAGGTTATAATATCCATAGAACAAACTTGTTTTATCTTATTTCACAGCTGAAGCACACAGAACTGAAAGCAAATAAAAGAATATGGAAGAGCAGTTGACTTTCAGTCTCAACTCCACTAATCTAATTTACGAGATAAATCCTCTAGAAGATAAAACACTTAGAGAAGAAAAGTAGATCACAATGATATTTAATGAATAACCTCTATGTAACTAATAGAACTTACAAAATATATGAACTTGATTCATTAAAATTTTTTGTTCATATGGCTTTATCCCCTAAAATCTATCTGGCCCTGTTTAGCAGGTTCTAGAGGAAATTCTAGCCTCTAACAACTACAGCTAAAACTAATATTAAAGACAACCAATTCCTAGCTAGATAAACATAAAATCTCACTTGTCTGGCCTATGTTTAGCAGGTTCTAAAGGAAATTCTAGACTTTGACACCTACAGCTACAACTAACATTAGACAGCCAACTCCAGCCAGATAAACAAAAAATCTCACATTAAAGGCATATTTACCTCAGTACATTTTACCTAATGTATTGTGCCTAGCTCTCAAAAAAAAATTACAAAGTACGCTAAAAGGCAAAGAAGAGTCTGAATAGACAAAGTAAACATTGGAACCTGACTCAGATGAGACAGAGATTTCAGAATGATCACATCGGGAATTTAAAATGCTAAAGGCTTTAATGGAAAAAGCAGATAGCATGCAAGAAAAGACAGGGGGATCTCTAAGAAAGAATCAAAAGGTTATAAAAGAAATCAAAAACACTCTAACAGAAATGAAGAATGTCTTTGATGGGCTCATCAGTAGACAGGACACAAAATAGAAAAGAATCAGTGAGCTGGAAGGTGTATGGCAGTAAAAACTTCACAAAGTGAAAAGAACAACAAGAATTTAAAATGGAAAAGAATATGCAAGAAATATGGACAATTATAAAGGTGTAATGTATGTAGACATAATGGGAATACCATAAAGAAAAGAGAAAAGGAATAGAAAATATATTTGAAATAATAAAGGCTAAGAATTTTCTAAAATTAATGACAAAACCAAACTACAGATCCAAGAAAGCTCAGAGAACACCAAGTAGGGGAAAAAAAAAAAAAAAGGAAAAATTTACCAAAAGATACACCTTGGCATATCATATTCAAACTACAAAAAAAATCAAAGACAAAACTATTCTTAAAAGAAGCCAGGGGAATCACCTATAAAGAAACAAGAATAAAAATAACAGTGAATGCTGGCTGGGCACGGTGGCTCACACCTGTAATACCAGCACTTTGGGACGCCGAGGTGGGTGGATCACGAGGTTAGGAGTTCAAGACCAGCCTGGCCAACATAGTAAAGCTCTCTCTCTACTAAAAATACAAAAATTAGCCAGGCATGCTGATGCGTGCCTGTAATCCCAGCTACCCGGGAGGCGGAGGTTGCAGTGAGCTCAGATCAGGCCACTGCACTCCAGCCTGAGTGACAGTGTGAGACTCCGTCTCGAAAAAAAATTAAAAATTAAAAAAACAATAACAGTGAACCGAAGTAAGAAAGGAATGAAGTGAAATACTTAAACTTCTGAAAAAGAAAACAATCTACCAACCTAGAATTCTGCACCTAGTAAAATTGTCTTTTACAAGTGAGGGAAAAATATACCCTCTCTACAAAAGCAATATTGAGGAAATTTGTTGCTAGTACATGGACTTGCAATAACTATTAAAAAAAAAAAAAAAAGGGGGAGAGGGATCCAAGATGGCTGATTAGGAGCAGCTCTGGATTGCAGCTCCCAGTGAAAGTGCGGAGGGAGAGTGGACACCGCATTTCCAGATGGATTTTTATTGCCCACAGACCAGGAGATTTCCAGGCGGAGGAGCCCAACGGGTCGCCAGCACGGCTGTTTTTGCCGGTGCTGCTGTTTTGGCCAGCACGGCGGTTCCCCATACAAAATAAATGGGTCCGGGTGCTGTTTTAGCTGGCAATTGGAGCTCTGGGAAGGCAGAGTCACCAATTCATCTGATTAAAAAGGACAGGGAGCCAGGCCAGGAGATTCCCGGGAAAAAAGTGCACGAATCTCAGCGCCCGCTGTTTCAGCCCAGTGCAGTGGGTCGCTGCACGGGAAATCACACAGATCCTGGCACCTTTTCAACAGGTGACTGGAACACCTGGGAGACAGTCAACCATTGAGCTAAAAAAAAAAAAAAAAGGCTCTAAGGCAGGGAGCCAGGTGATCAGGCTCGGCTGGTCCAACACCCACAAAAAAACACCAATCGAAAATGCTCTGAATTGAGAGTTTCACAGTAACCACAGCTGAACCTGGTATGGTCCAGCTCTGTGGGGGAGGGGTCTCTGCCATTACCGAGGCAGTCCACCACTATGTAGGTAGTTTGCCATTGCCAAGGCAGCCAGACATTACCGAGGCAGTTCTAACTACACCCCTATAAACAGGACTGCAGGGAAGTTCACATGGCAGCTGAGGGGAAGCCACAGCAGCTCAGCAAAGCCTCTGCAGGCAGACAGTGACTAGGCTGCCTCCTCGCTAGGCAGGGCAGCCCTGAGAAAAAGGCAGCAGCAAAACGGAAACTCATAAATAAAGCCTTAACTCCCTGGGACAGAGCACCTGGGAAAAAAAAGGGGTTTATGAGTTCTGCTGCAGCAGACTTAAACGTACCTGCCCAACAGCTCTGAATGAACAACGGAGCTCACAGCTGAGCACTTGAGCTCCTATAAAGGACAGACTGTCTCCTCAAGCAGATCCCTGACCCCCGTATATCCAAAGAGTCACCTCATAAAGGAGAGCTCAGACTGACATCTGGCGGGTATCCTTCTGGGACAAAGATAGCAGAAGAAGAAACTGGCAGCAACCCTTACTGATCTGCAGCTGCTGCAGGTGATCCCCAGGCAAGCAGGGCTGGGAGTGGACCTCAGCAGTCCTACAGCAGAGGGGCTGGACTGTTAAAAGGAAAACTAAGAAACAGAAAGAAATAACTTCATCATCAACAAACTGGACGTCCACTCAGAGACCCAATCTGAAAGTCAACAACTACAAAGACGACAGGTGGATAAATCCACAAAGATAGGAAGAAACCAGGGCAAAAAGGAGGAAAACACGCGAAACCAGAATGTCTCTCCTCCTACAAGGGATCACAACTCCTCACCAGCAAGGGAACAAGACTGGATGGAGAATGAGTATGATGAATTGACAGAATCAGGCTTCAGAAGGCGGGTAATAAGAAACTTCTCGGAGCTAAAAGAACATGTTCTAACCCAATGCAAAGAAAATAAGAACCTTGAAAAAAGATTCGACGAAATGCTGACGAGAATAACCAACTTAGAGAGGAATATAAGTGAATTGACGGAGCTGAAAAACACAACACGAGAACTTCGCAAAGCATACAAAAGTTTCAACAACTGAATTGACAAAGCAGAAGAAAGGGTATCAGAGGTTGAAGATCAACTCCATGAAATAAAATGAGAAGGCAAGAGTAGAGAAAAAAGGGTAAAAAGGAATGGACAAAGTCTCCAAGAAATATGGGACTATGTGAAAAGACCTAATCTATGTTTGATAGGTGTACCTGAATGTGACAGAGAGAATGAATCCAAGCTGGAAAATACTCTTCAGGATGTTATCCAGGAAAACTTCCCCAACCTAGCAAGGCAGGCCAATATTCAAGTCCAGGAAATACAGAGAACACCACAAAGATATTCCTCAAGAAGAGCAACCCCAAGGCACATAATCGTCAGATTCACCAGTGTTGAAATGAAGGAGAAAATGCTAACGGCAGTCAGAGAGAAAGGTCGGGATTCCCACAAAGGGAAGCCCATCAGACACAGCAAATCCATCAGCAGAAACCCTACAAGCCAGAAGAGAGTGGGGGCCAATATTCAATATCCTTAAAGAAAAGAACTTTCAACCCAGAATTTCACATCCAGGCAAACTAAGCTCCATATGTGAAGGAAAAATAAAATCCTTTGCGAACAAGCAAGTACACACAGATTTCATCACCACCAGGCCTGCTTTACAAGAACTCCTGAAAGAGGCACTAAACA
>PVKV010037352.1:0-14855 GCA_004027835.1 Alouatta palliata
TTCACCATGTTGACCAGGATGGTCTCGATCTCTTGACCTCGTGATCCACCCGCCTCGGCCTCCCAAAGTGCTGAGATTACAGGCATGAGCTACCGCGCCCGGCCAACTCTTACTCATTTTTAGTTGAATATGCTAGATGGATTTTGTTTTTGCCTTCCGAGGTGAGTATCAGACATGCAGTAAGAACTCTGATGTTTGTTTTTTTCCTTTAGAACAAGTCTCTAAAACTGAGGCAGAAATAAGGTACTGACTTGTCAGATGCTTTGTTAAGACCACTAAGAACTAGCCACATTTAGGCCGGGCACGGTGGCTCACACCTGTAATCCTAGCACTTTGGGAGGCTGAGGCAGGCAGATCACCTGAGGTCAGAAGTTCCAGACCAGCCTGGCCAACATGGTGAAACCCCCTCTCTATTAAAAATACAAAAATTAGCCAGGCGTGATGGCTGGCACCTGTAATCCTAGCTACTCGGGAGCCTGAGGCAGGAGAATCATTTGAACCTGGGAGGCAGAGTGGCAGTGAACAGAGATCACGCATTGCAGTCCAGCCTGGACGACAAGAGCAAAACCCCATTAAAAAAAAAAAAAAAAAACTAGCCACATTTATTGAGTTGTAATCCACTAGTGAGTTCTTTTTGCATCTTATTTTTGCCTGATCTATGGGGCAAATTAAGAAAACAGCATGTTTGCCCTCTGCTTTCTACTGTTAAATTATTTAGAAATCCATCTATACATCTACTTTTCTGTGTGCCATACTTAACAAGATACTTAAGGATTACCTCTTAGCACAGTCAGGGCATAACATATTATCTTCTATGCCTGGGGATGGGAAAATGCAGGCAGGTAACAAGAAGAGAGAAATCATCCTCCTGTGAGTGGTAGGCACCCAGGCCTGCCCTGCATGAAACTGCAGGCGTACCCAACCCTTTGTGTCTGCTGAGAGAAGCTGGCCATGGACCACACACCACCTGACACCTGGAAAGGAAAAACAAATATAGACAGCAAAAATCAAGATAGCGCCCCACCACAACCTCTCAGCAAGTCACTCTTAATTTTGTTCTTACATTCTGCTCACAAATCAATTGAAAGAGATACATAAAAACGTAGACTGTAAAAGAAAAAAACAAACAAAAAAAGAAAGAAAAAAGAGAACAAGAAAAAAACAAAACAAAAAAAAGAAAGGAAAAAAATAAAGAAAAACGTAGACTACAAGACACTATGATCTAATTTCACAAGTTACATAACACAAGGAATGATGATGGTTGCCATTTTGAAATGCAAGATTTGTGTCCAAGATTTTGCTAGATGGTTTACATGTATTAATACATTTACTCTAAAGTACACTATTAATATTTACCTTCCATTTGCTTTTCTTATTCACAGGTGAGATAACTGAAGCTTATGGTGTCAAATATCATAAGCTACCCACAGCCAAGTCATGGATCCAGGTATTCTGAGCGACTTACAGCCCATTTACCTAACCACTACATTGTACTGCCTCAGCTATAGGAAACAGACAAGCATCTGTTTAAAAGTGTAAGAAAAAATTTAGTTAGCGAGCTGGGATATTTGCAGTAAAACTAGTTGTACACTTATGGAACGTCTGAAATTGAGAGAAGGAGCAGTCATAATAGACTTGCATATCTGTAAATAAGCAGTGTATGTAGTGTGATCGCTCTGATTAGACTGTAAAACAAGAGAACATGTGTGTGTTTAGCACAGTATACACAGCAGCTAGACATATCTCTGGATCACAGCAGATGCTTAATAAGTGCAGAACGAAGAGAAATATAAAATGATAAGTCACTGTAAGATGACATTAGCTCACACAGCATATTAATAAAAATTAGAAAGAGGTGTCATCTTTAGGGAGGCTGTACCCCCAGGCACACAACTTTATGGCTGGATAATCCCTTTGCACAAATTATTAAAAGGTGCCACTGTCTCCACAGAAAGAAATGTAGCTTGAGGGCCGGGTACAGTGGCTCATGAATGTAATCCCAACACTTTGAGAGGCTGAGGCGGGTGGATCACGAGGTCAAGAGATCAAGACCACCCAGGATAACATGGTGAAATCCTGTTTCTACTAAAAATACAAAAAATTAGCCAGGCTTGGTGGCACACGCCTTTAGTCTCAGCTACTTGGGAGGCTGAGGCAGGAGGCTTGCTTGAACCCAGAAGGTGGAGGTTGCAGTGAGCTGAGATCACACCACTGCACTCCAGCCTGGGCTTGAAAGCAAGACTCCGTCTTAAAAACAAAAAAAGAAAAAGAAATGTAAGCTTGAAGAGCAGAGGATATGCCAATATCAGCTTCAGGTCTACCTTCTGGCTGGTTTCCCTCTATGATGAATAATGCACCCTACCATACCAGTTAGCCAGAATAAAATAGGATCTAGAATACTTCTGGAAATGGGAAGATGGGGGAGGAAGAAAAGAATTCAAGCCAAAAAGGAAGGTGACTTGAGATAGCAGATCCTGGAGATAAAAGCAAAAATAGCAAGAAAAGAAGAGCAGGAGTTGGAGAAAAGCAGAATTAAGTTATCCTCAAGATTTCTTAGAGGGCTGAGGACAGTGACTTATGCCTGTTATTTCAGCACTTTGGGAGGCTGAGATGGGTGGCTCACTTGAGGTCAGGAGTTTGAGACCAGCCTGGCCGACATGGTGAAACCCCATCTGTACTAATAACACAAAAATTAGCTAGGTGTGATGGTGCATGCCTATAATCCCAGCTACTCAGGAAGCTGAGGCATGAGAATTGCTTGACCCCGGGAGGAAGCAGTTGCAATGAGCCGAGATCATGCCATTGCACTCCAGCCTGGGCAGAGTGAAACTGTGTCTCAAAAAAAAAAAAATATTTCTTACAGGACAAGGACCCCAAACCTTTTAATTATTATTGCCTGCTTTCAACATGCCAAGTTCTGTGTCTCATATAAGTGTCACAACTTTTTTTTTTTTTTTTTTGATACAGAGTATCACTCTTGTTGCACAGGCTGGAGTGCAATGGCGTGATCTTGGCTCACTGCAACCTCCATCTCCTGGGTTCAAGTGATTCTCCTGCCTCAGCCTCCCAAGTAGCTGAGATTATAGGTACCCGCCCCCATGCCCGGCTAATTTTTGTATTTTTAGTAGAGACGGGGTTTCACCTTGTTGGCCAGGCCGATCTCGAACTCCTGATCAGGTGATTCACCAGCCTCGGCCTCCCAAAGTGCTGGGATTACAGGTGTGAGCCACTGAGCCTGGCCAACTTTAAAAATTTTTTTTAAAAGCAAGGTCTGGGCTGGGCACAGTGGCTCAAGCCTGTAATCCCAGCACTTTGGGAGGCCAAGGCAGGCGGATCACGAGGTCAAAAGATCGAGACCATCCTGGCCAACATGGTGAAACCCCGTCTCTACTAAAAATACAAAAAAATTAGCTGGGCATGGTGGCGTGCACCTGTAGTCCCAGCTACCTGGGAGGTTGAGGCAGGAGAATTGCTTGAATCCGGTGGTAGAGGTTGCAGTGAGCCGAGATCGCGCCACTGCACTCCAGCCTGGTGCCCGGCAACAGAGCGAGACTGTCTCAAAAAAAAAAAAAAAACAGGGTCTGGATCTGTCTGTCAGGCCAGAGTGCCATGGCACAATCTCAGCTCACTGCAACCTCCACCGTCTGGGCTCAAGCCACCCTTCTACCCCAGCCTCCTGAGTAGCTAGGACTACAGGCACACACCACCATGCCCAGCTAACTTTTTTTGGTATTTTTTGTAGACAGGGATTTTGCCATGTTGCCCAGGTTAGTCTCAAACTCGTCAACTCAAGCAATCCTCCCGCCTCAGCCTCCCAAAGGGCTGGGAGTACAGGCATGAGCCACCATGCTCAGACACTACTATTCTATGAAATAGGTAAATCTTCATTTGATAGATCAGGATACCAACACTTAAATAAGTTGCCAATGCCATTATCAAGGAAATGGTCAAGCGAGAATTTGACCAACACATTCCTCTTATTCACTATGTCATAAATGCCTTAAGGAAGAGAGAAAGAAAAGGGGAAGACTCAGACTGTGGTCCAAGATGACTAGATTATGCTTTCTTCCCACCTTGGAATTCTGCTTAGTGATGGAAAAGGGCCACCACTCAGTCACCTGACTTAGGGATCCATCCAGACAAAACGTGACTAGCCATCAATATGACGGATGGAAGAGAGATGTCCTATATGAATCTAATTTCTAATCTACAGATATTTTAGCAAATTCCTTCCCTTTGACTACCTTTCAGTCTTTGACTAATAAAGGTTAACCTTGTCCTCTGGAGTGGGACTCACACTTTAAGGTTGATCTTACCAGAAGCTTGCATCAAAAAGGCCTCAACAGAAACACGAATGGAACACAAATTCACAGCCTTAGGCTGAACAGCTCTTGCAGCAATTCTTGCCCACGATGCCAACATGGCTTCCTGTGCTGAAGTTATCACTTCAACTGTATTAGTCTCTTCTGCTCTCTCATTCATCTCAAAACTTTTCTGAAGCCTTGCTGTCTTGGTCACTGCCTTGCGTTTCCTTGAACACTCCTGTACTCTGGTCTCTTGTAACATTTCAGGCATATCCTGCAAACAAAATCCATGACGAGTATTCAGTAAACTGCTATTGCTGTAAGAATTTTTGGGTCAATGATGTTGTTATTGTTTTTTTGAGATGGAGTTTCACTCGTCGCCCAGGCTGGAGTGCAATGGCACGATCTTGGCTCACTGCAACCCCCACCTCCCAGGTTCAAGTGATTCTTCTGCCTCAGCCTCCCAAGTAGCTGGGACTACAGACGCGTGCCACCACACCCAGCTAATTTTTGTATTTTTAGTAGAGACGGGGTTTTATCATGTTGGCCAGGCTGGTCTTGAACTGCTGACCTCAGGTGATCCACCCATCTCGGCCTCTCAAATCGCTGGGATTATAGGCCTGAGCCACCTCGCCCGGCCCCAGTGTTATTATTCTTTATATTGACCTTATCATTATATTTGAGAACAATGAAACACATACACATAGAATTTAAACTGCCACATACTGTAAGCATAAAGGGAGTCTTTTAAACAACATGTAGCATAAAAGTTCAAAGGGAGTTGATCAATAAGAACTAGAGTAAGCTGGGCTGGGCGTGGTGGCTCATGCCTGTAATCCAAGCACTTTGGAGGCCAAGGCGGGCAGATCACCTGAGATCAGGAGTTCAAGACCAGCCTGACCAACATGGTGAAACCCCGTCTTGAAAAAAAAAAAAAAGAAAAGAAAATGTACGTCAATGTGAGAAGGGTTTAGGGATATTAATTACCATAAACTGTAAATTCTTCACTGGGAGAAATTTTTGGTTGTTGAAACTGTGCAGGGAGAGGAAAGGTTGCTACTGACATCTAGTTGGTAGAGGCTAGGGGATGCTGCAAAACATCCGACAATATACAGGGCAGTCCCCAAAACAAACAAAAACTTATTTGTTCTGAAATATCAATAATGCCAGTTAAGAAACCCTGCTAACTGGGCGCAGTAGCTCATGCCTATAATCCCAGCACTTTGGGAGGCTGAGGTGGGAGTTCAGAACACCTGAGATCAGGAGTTCAAGACCAGCCTGGCCAACATGGAGAAACCCCGTCTCTACTAAAAATACAAAAAAATTAGCCAGGTGTCGTGGTGATTGCCTGTAATCCCAGCTAGTAGGGAGGCTGGGGTAAGAGAACTGCTTGAACCCAGAGTCGGAGATTGCAGTGAGCCGAGATCATGCCATTGAACTCCAGTCTGGGTCACAGAGTGAGACTCTGTCTCAAAAAAACAAACAAACGAAAAAGAAATCCTGCCTTAGAAGTACAACATATAGGCCAGGCATGGTGGCTCACGCCTGTAATCCCAGCACTTTGGGAGGCCTAGGCAGCCAGATCACAAGGTCAGGAGATCAAGACCATCCTGGCCAACATGGTGAAACCCCGTCTCTAAAAATATAAAATTAATAAAGAGGTACAACATATAGAAATGGTGGGTGTGGGAGGGTAGGGACCAGACGAACCATGATCAGAGCAGAGCCTACCTTCACACCATCAACACACTCATTACTTACTTGCTGCTGTTCAGCGTAAGCATGCCCATGGAGCCTCAGATAAAGTTCTATTTTCTTAGGAAATGAAGAGAGAAATAAAGTTAAAAGTTGACAAAGATCCCCATAATTATTCCCAGCAGCAGACATTCACCCAAGTGTACTAACCTTGCCCTTCGTATTCAAACCAAGTTCTTGACACCAGTTCCGCAAAGTGTCCCGATACACCTTATTAATAGGAGGCAAAATGGTCGGCAAGGGAGGGGCTGGTATTTTGCGTCTAGCTTTTCGTGGAGCTGTAAATTGTTCATTTGCTTGAAGTAGATTACCTAAGGAAATAATGGAACCAAAGTAGTAATAATTTAAAGTTGGCAAGATTCTTTTAAAATTTTACAAAGATAGCCGGGCGCGGTGGCTCACGCCTATAATCCTAGCATTTTGGGAGGCCGAGGTGGGTGGATCACCTGAGGTCAGGAGTTCAAGACCAGCTTGAACCATCATGGTGAAACCCCATCTTAAAAAAAAAAAAAAAAAAAAAAAAATTTTTACGAAGATCATGGCCAGGCGCGGTGGCTCACACCTGTAATCCCAGCACTTTGGGAGGCCGAGGTGGGCGGATCACGAGGTCAGGAGTTCGAAACCAGCCTGATCAACATGATGAAACCCCGTCTTTACTAAAAATACACAAAAATTAGCCTGGTGTAATGATGCACGCCTGTATTCCCAGCTACTCCAGAGGCTGAGGGAGGAGAATTGCTTGAACCCGGGAGACAGAGGTTGCACTGAGCCAAGATTAAGCCACTGGACGCCAGCCTGGGTGACAGAGGGAGACTCCGTCTCAAAAAAAAAAAAAAAAAAAAATTTTACAAAGATCTTTTCACATTTCTCACAACCCAATTTGCATATATACATATCAATTTTTATTTCTCACATTAGAAATGAGGTAACAAGGTTGGACACAGTGGCTCACATCTGTAATCCCAGAACTTTGCAAAGCTGAGGTGAATCACTTGAGGTCACGACATTGAGACCAGCCTGGTCAACATGGTAAAACCCCATCTCTACTAAAAA
Source organism: Alouatta palliata (assembly GCA_004027835.1). Taxonomy (NCBI): domain Eukaryota; kingdom Metazoa; phylum Chordata; class Mammalia; order Primates; family Atelidae; genus Alouatta; species Alouatta palliata. Next base: position 7,113 of record PVKV010037352.1, read on the forward strand.
TACAAAAACTAGGCCAGGCGAGGTGTCTCACGCCTGTAATCCTAGCACTTTGGGAGGCCGAGGTGGATGTATTGCCTGAGATCGGGAGTTTGAGACCATTCTGGGGAACATGGTGAAACCCCATTTTTACTAAAAATACAAAAAATTAGCCGGGTGTGGCAGCATGCACCTGTAATCCCAGCTTCTACTCAGGCAGCTGAGAAAGGAGAATTGTTTGAACCTGGGAGGTGGAGGTTGCAGTGAGCCAAGAGTATGCCACGGCACTCCAGCCTGGGCCACAAAGTGAGACTCCATCTCAAAAAAAAATGGAAAAATTATCCAGGCACAGTGATGCACACCTGCAATCCCAGCTACTCAAGAGGCTGAGGCAGGAGATTGCTTGAACCCAGCAGGGGGAGGCTGCAGTGAGCTGAGAATGCGAGACTGCACTCCAGCCTGGGCAACACAGTGAGACTCTGTCTCAAAAACCAAAAAGATGAGATAACAGATTCAAGTATATAAAGACTTACCAAAGATTACACTGCCATTAAAATAGCAGACCTGGGAAAAAATAAATAAATAAATAAAAATTAAAAAATAAATGGCAGACCTGGGACTCAAACCTATGTTGTTTTTGCTTTTGTTTTGTTTCGAGACAGGGTCTCACTCTGTCACTCAGGCTGGAGTGAAGTGGTGCGATGGCTCACTGCAACCTCCACCTCCCGGATTCAAGTGATTCTCATGCCTCAGCCTCCTGAGTAGCCAGGACTACAGGCATGTGCCACCGTGCCTGGATAGTGTTTGTATTTTTAGTAGAGACAGGGTTTCTCCATATTGACCAGGTTGGTCTTGAACTCCTGGCCTCAAGTGATCAGCTCTCCTCAGCCTCCCAAAGCACTGGGATTATAGGTGTAAGCCATCACTCCCAGCCTCAAACCTAAATTTAGATTCTAAATTGTATGGTTTTTTTAAGCTATGTATAGCAGCCTATTATTTTCTGTTGCCCTCAAAAACCAAGTAAAAAAAAAAAAAAAAGCAGCAAACCAAGTGAATAGAATATTATGTTGGATTTTTTCTCCAAAACGTCTAGATTTTGGACCACAAAATATCAGCTCTCCCTATAGAAATTAAAGAAACCACCACAGTCCATCCCCAGTCAACAATGGTCCACTATCATTCTGTCAGCCTGCCTCATTTTCTCTAAAGCTCCCCATCTCACCTCACTCTGCTTAGCTCTAACCCATCATTATTTACCTCATCTTGAAGTCCTCGTTATTGGCCCAGGAGATAAAATCCTTCTGAAAATACTTATCTGGGCCCAGTGTGGTGGCTCACGCCAGTAATCCCAGCACTTTGGGAGGCTGAGCCAGGAGATCACCTGAGGTCAGGAATTCAAGACCAGCCTGGCCAACATAGTGAAACCCTGTCTCTACTAAAAATATAAAAATTAGCCAGGCATGGTGGCAGGCATCTGTAATCCCAGCTTCTAGGGAGGTGAGACAGGAGAATCCCTTGAACCCAGGAGGTAGAGGTTGCAGTGAGCTGAGACTACACCATTGCACTCCAGCCTGGGCAACAAGAGCAGAACTCGGTCTCAAAAAAAAAAAAAAAAAAAGAAAAAGAAATACTTGATGCTTTTATAGGAAGCACGGAGAATAGATACAAAGGGTCATGATTTTAAGAGCTGCTATATATATTTGATGTGCAATTACTTGCCAACAAAATACCGATGTTTTTCAAAATTATTTAATCTTCGTAAGAGGCAAATATGAATTAATCTCATTTTAATAGAAGAGGCGATTAAGCTTCATGTGTTGGGAATTTGAAATCATGTTGAGCTGGCCCAGAAGAGCACTCTCTGTCCAAAGTGCTCCACGGGCTTATTTTTTGTCTTAAAAGTAAGGCAGTACAGGCCAGGCATGGTAGCTCACGCCTGTAATCCCAGCACTTTGGAAGGCTGAGGTGGGCGGATCACTTGAGGTCAGGAGTTTGAGACCAGCCTGGCCAACATGGTAAAACCTCGTCTCTACTAAAAATACAAAAATTAGCCGGATGTGGTGGTGCATGCCTGTAATCCCAGTGACTCGGGAGGCTGAGGCAGGAGAATCACTCGAATTCAGGAGGTGGAGGTTGCAGTGAGCCAAGATCGCACCACTGCAGTCCAACCTGGGTGACAGAGCGAGACTCCATCTCCCCCCAAAAATAGTAAGTCAGTACATCGGGTTTAGGAATTGAGAAGTATGGGAGTTTGCAAAATCTCTTAACACAGATCAACGAGGTGAGATTTAAGCTAGCTGTTGTACAGTCAGAGGACAGGAAAGACAAATCTTACTCTTTCCTGGGCTTCCCAGAGTTGTAGGAGTAGTTAACTGAGCAATCCCTGTCCTCATACCTTGATTGTATTTCTTAGGCTTCTCCAGTTTGACATCAGAAGTTGAAACACTTGGTTCCATTTGTTCCATATTTGGGTCATCTTTAACTGGCACTAATGTCAAAATCACACTTTCCTCATCATCTACTTCCCCCTCAAAGAAATTCTGGAAAGAGAAGAGACAGTCACTGACTCTCATTTGATGCTGTAGAACTAAACTGCTTGCTTTCAAGGCACAACTAATGAATAAGGAACTTAGAATACAATAGGTGGATGGAGAAAAGAATTACTGAGATTCCTTGAATGTGATGTTGATTAGCAGACCCTTCATTAAATAAGGCAAACATGGAAAAAATGGGCAAAAGCCAATTCACATGTAGGTGTTAATGAAAGGGAAAATAAAAGGGTAGGGCTTGGGTTTAGAGACCTGTTTCCCTCAGGGCCTTCCTCTTCTTCAGCCAAAACACAAAATACTTTCATTGTGCCTCCTAAATCTGTATGGAATGTGTTCCTGCCTTTCCATCTTCTATCACGTGATTCCCAAGATTCCCAATTCCCATATCAAATTTCACAGCACAAGCAATAACCTCCTGTTATCCCCAAATCCATTCTAACTCTGCTATTTCTGCACCGATTGTTCCATGCTTGTTGAAAATTCTTCAGTGGCTTGTCATTGTTATTCTGGTTAATGACAAAACTCAAATTAGCTCACAGAGCTGTGTAGCTTACAAATTTTCCCACAGTCTGGTCCCTGCCTGCCTCTCCAGCTCAAAACCTCTGAGCTGTCTGAGCTCCAGCCACACTGGGCTCACTTCAGCTCCAACACCTGAGGGGAGGGTATCTGTTTTACTCTCTGTTGCTTTCACAGAAACACAGCACCCAGCACTCAGTAGGCATTCAATGTTGTTTTTATGGTCTGATGAATGAAAGATAAAGTAGGAAAGCAGGTACGTAGAAAGAAACTAACATTTACTGGTTCTGTACAGTACACAGGCACTATGCTAGGTGCTTTTCATATTTCTCAAATTCAATTCTCGCAGTATACTTGTAGTGATTTATTAATTTTCCTGTTTTACAAATGAGGAAACTAAATCAGCAGTACCATACAGGCTTGAGTATGGTTCTGAAGTTAGCGTTTCCTCTCAAATTCAAGGGTGAATAAACTCCATTCCAGTCCTATTCCAATATTCTCTTCTAGTGCTGAGGCCACACCCCTCCCCGTCTTCTACGTAATCTCTTCAATGGGTTCCCCATTTACTCTTAGGGAGAAAAGTAGGGGCTCAAAGCAGCTATTTGACTTCCCCATAATCATATAGCTAATGTTGACCAATTCAGTCCTTTAGCCACAGGACTGGTACAGTGGCACCTGTAAGTGCACTATGACACCTTCTCTATTTAGTTTCTCAGAAGGCCAGGACTACCCAAGCCTAATCTGGAAACTCATTTGGTACCAAGGCCACTGGGAGTAGAGATTTCCTACTCCTAGGGAAAGTAACTAATTGGTCACTTTATGACTTTATCCACATTACTGTTTTCACTTTCTTTTTACCTTAGCTTTAAAATATTTAGATTTTTTATTTTTATTTTTTCCCTATTACTGTTGGTCTCCATTCCATTTTTTAATTTTTTATTTATGTATTTTTACCATTTTTATCTTGTCCAGCTATAGCACTTCCTGTCTATTCTACCAAAAGAAATATTTTCCTTTGGACTAGGAGGAGACCTTTTTACTTCTTTTTACTCTCATCCAAATGCACATAAAAGCACAATCACATGAAAGAAAACTAACAATCCATTTGCAAAGAGGAGGAGGTTTCAAGACAGAAGTTTCCAGAAACGAAGATTTGTAGCAAAAGGGAAACATAAGTGAGACCTAGAAAGACTTTGAAAAGCGACTGTGTGAGAAAAGTAATTCTGTTAAAACCAAACTTACCTTCTTACTGTTATCCAAATTTGAGTCTGACATTTTCAGCAACACCCTGGGGAAGGCAAGGACAGCAATGATAAGCATATGTTAGTTTACTTTTCTTAACCTGATTTCTCCTTTTATAAGCAAATGTGTCCTACTTCCTGTTACCCAGATGAGCGCTGGTTTTTTTTTTTTTTTTTTCTCTCCTCTTTTTCCCCTCCCTTGTTTTCTGAGAGTGGGATAATTTTATCAATTTTATACCCTGTCTTGTCCATTCGGTGATACTATTTTTAAAAATTAGGCGGGCGCGATGGCTTATGTCTATAATTCCAGCACTTTGGGAGGCCCAAGTGGGCGGATCGCTTGAGTCCAGAAGTTCGAGATCAGCCTGGGAAACATGGCGAGACCCCAGTCTCTACCAAAATATACAAAAATTAGGCGGGCGTTGTGGCGTGAGCCTGTAATCCCACCTACTCCGGAAGCGGGAGGGCAAATTGCTTGAGCCCAGGAGGCGCAGGCTACAGCGATCAGAGATCGCACCACTGCACTCCAGCCTCGCGAGACTCTGTCTCAAAAAATAAAAGAGGGAAGAAAAACAAAACGGGTGAAATTTGAAAGAAAACTGAAAATGACAAACACCTGTTGACAAGTTCCAATGGAATGAACAGAATATTTTAGAACAGTTATAGGGCAATATTGGTAATAAATTACTTATTATGAAGGGAATGGAAAAAAGATTCAGAGCGTTTTCGGCAGGTATTTGATACCTGATTTATGCATATGGGTATGTTACTCACTGAAAGACCCCAGATTTAAACTGTGGGAGTCAGATAATCTCTCTTCCATCTAGTTTTAAATACAAATATTAAGCCTGCAATAATATTGAGCTGATTAGAGAAGGATTTGGCTGTTCAGAACTGCAACGAGAGCCAAAACACCAAGTCGAGAGGTGAAGTAACGAAGGCAGAAGGAACTGATGAACTTCGGAACTGCTGGAGCCTAATGTGGGATGCAGAATGTGGTAAAATATGAAGCGAGTGTTCTCGTAGGTCACTCTAAAAAGCCAGAGCAACTAAAGAAAATTTCATTTGCAAATAATATGACAGCACTGCCAACTAAGCGCCTTTACAATGGGCTTTGTCTGTCCCTGGATAAATGATTTGGTCCATTAATCTCAGGACCCAGGGCAACCATGGTCCGTTTAAATTAGTAGTATGACACATTCAAAGTGTAGTCTGGACGTGGCACGGTGGCTCACGCCTGTAATCCTAGCACTTTGGGAGGCTGAGGAGGGAGGATCACTTGAGTCCAGAAGTTTGAGACCAACCTGGGCAACATAGTGAAACCTGGTGTCTATTAAAAGGAAAAAAAAAAAGAAAGTAAATAATTTTTTATTTTTATTATTATTTTTTTTGAGACGGAGTTTCGTTTTGTTACTCAGGCTGGAGTGCAATGGCACGATCTCGGCTCACCGCAACCCCCGCCTCCTGGGTTCAAGCAATTCTCCTGCCTCAGCCTCCCGAGGAGCTGGGACTACAGGCACGTGCCACCATGCCCAGCTAATTTTTGTATTTTTAGTAGAGACGAGGTTTCACCATGTTGACCAGGATGGTCTCGATCTCTTGACCTCGTGATCCACCCACCTCGGCCTCCCAAAGTGCTGGGATTACAGGCGTGAGCCACCGCGCCCGGCCTGAAAGTAAATAATTTTTAAAAAGAAAAAATGTGTAGTCTACAAAGGCTCAGCTTCAGTTTATTGAGGAACTGACTGGAAAAATAAATTATGAGCCCCCCACGCCCCGACCCCAGACATCCTGAATCAGTTCCTGGAGGACGGGCTTAGGGGCTGAGGAATTTGTGCTTCCTCCAGGTAATTTTTAATTTTTTTCTTAGACGGGCTGTGTCACCCGGGCTGGAGTGTGGTGGCGGTGCGATCATACCTCACTGCAGCCTCGACCTCCTGGGCTCAAGCGATCTTCCCACCTCAGCCCACACCGCCCCACCCCCGCCACGCCCCTCCCCTCCCGTCCCCTCTCCCCACACCCCACTAGTAGGGATTACAGGCCCGCGCCACCGTGCCCGGCTAATATCTAAAATTTTTTTGTGGAGATGAGACCTGGGGCGGACGGGGACTGGGGGGACGGAAGGGACAGGGGTGGGGGGTCTCACTGTGTTGCCTAGGCTGGTCTTGAATTCTTGGCTGAGCTCCCGGAGTCAAGAGATCTCCCTCCGCAGCCTTCGGAGTAGGTGGGACTGCAAGAGGCCTGCGCCGCCACGCCCAGCCCTCCGGATGATTCTTCAAGCTCTTGAAGTGTAAAAGCATTAGCTAGATCGGGATATAACCGAAGGGCTTTGGAGACAGGCAGTCAACGGCAGATAATGGTTGGAATTCGGTTCCTCCCTTCCAGGATGGAAACTGAATGCAGCCCTCTAAAACGCAGCTATTAAAGCACCCCACCTACCCGCTCAGGTGTGGCCCCTGGCGCTTTCAAGGGGCAATTTAGAGGAAAGCTGACCTACTGGCCTGAGTCGATCCTCATGCCCTAGGTAGGGACAGGATTTCAAGTGGGAAGACCATTTCCTTACCATATTTTCTTTTCTTCGTTGCATTTTTTTACAAGATAATCATCTTATTTATTTTTCTAGGTTTTTTTTTGCCCAGCTTTTTGAGAATGTTTTATTACGGAAAGCTCAAACATATACAGTCTGGTTCCAGCTAAATTACCATTAATTCCTTCTCCCTGGGTTACTTTGAAACAAATACCAGATCTCCTATGATTTCTTTCATAAATTCAGGGGAAAGGCCGGGTGCCGTGGCTTGCGCCTGTAATCCCAGCACTTTAGGAGGCCGAGGTGGGAGGAACACTTGAGCCCAAGAGTGTGAAACCAGCCTGGGCAACATAGTGAGAGCTCATTGTTACCAAAAAGTAAAAATAAAATAACCGGGCGCGTGGGTGTGGTGGGGCACGCCTGTGGTCCTATCTACTCAGGGGGCTGAGGTCAGAGGATCCCTTTCACAGAGCCCCAGGCTGCAGTGAGGCTGTCTCAATAAATAAATAAATAACTCCAGAGGAGTAAAAAACACTTTGTTCCTACTATAACTACAATATCCTTTTTACATCTAAACATAATTAAAAATAATTATTTAATATTTTCAAAATATTTAAATTTATGTTCAAATATCCAGCAATATTCAAAACTCCAATTTTCTGGCCTCATGCCTGTAATCCCAGCACTTTGGGAGGCCGAGGCGGTTGGGTCACCAGAGGTCAGGAGTTTGAGCCCAGCCTGGCCAACATGGCAAAACCTCGTTTGTACTAAAAATACAAAAATTAGTCGGACGTGGTAATGGGTGCCTGTAATCCCAGCTACTGGTGAGGGCTGAGGCAGGAATATTGCTTGAACCCAGGAGGTGGAGGTTGCAATGAGACAAGTTCATGTTCCTGCACTCCAGCCTCGGCAACAAAGCAAGACTCCATCTCAA
>PVKV010037353.1:0-14888 GCA_004027835.1 Alouatta palliata
TTTTGCTGTGCAGAAGCTGTGGAGTTTGATTAGGTCCCATTTGTCTATTTTGGCTTTTGTTGCCAATGCTTTTGGTGTTTTGGTCATGAAGTCCTTGCGTATGCCTATGTCCTGAATGGTTTTGCCTAGATTTTCTTCTAGGGTTTTTATGGCGTTTGGTCTTATGTTTAAGTCTTTAATCCATCTGGAGTTAATTTTAGTGTAAGGTGTCAGGAAGGGGTCCAGTTTCTGCTTTCTGCACATGGCTAGCCAGTTTTCCCAACACCATTTATTAAATAGGGACTCATTTTCACATTGCTTGTTTTTGTCAGGTTTGTCAAAGATTGGATGGTTGTAGATGTGTTGTGTTGCCTCCGAGGCCTCTGTTCTGTTCCATTGGTCTATACCTCTGTTTTGGTACCAGTACCATGCTGTTTTGATTACTGTAGCTTTGTAGTATAGTTTGAAGTCCGGTAGTGTGATGCCTCCAGCTTTGTTCTTTTTGCTTAGAATTGACTTGGCTATGCAGGCTGTCTTTTGGTTCCATATGAAGTTTAAGGTGATTTTTTTCCTGTTCTGCAAAGAAGGTCATGGGTAGCTTGATAGGGATAGCATTGAATCTGTAAATTACTTTGGGCAGTATGGCCATTTTCACAATATTGATTCTTCCTAGCCATGAACATGGAATGTTTCTCCATCTGTTTGTGTCCTCTCTTATTTCGTTGAGCAGTGGTTTGTAGTTCTCCTTGAAGAGGTCCTTTACATTCCTTGTTAGTTGTATTCCTAGGTATTTTATTCTCTTTGTAGCAATTGTGAATGGCAGTTGGTTCTTGATTTGGCTGTCTTTAAGTCTGTTATTGGTGTATAGGGATGCTTGTGATTTTTGCACATTGATTTTGTATCCTGAGACTTTGCTGAAGTTGCTTATCAGTTTGAGGAGATTTTGGGCTGAGACGATGGGGTCTTCTAGATATACGATCATGTCGTCTGCAAATAGAGACAATTTGACTTCCTCCTTTCCTATTTGAATACCCTCTATTTCTTTTTCTTGCCTGATTGCTCTGGCTAGAACTTCCAGTACTATATTGAATAGGAGTGGTGAGAGAGGACATCCTTGTCTAGTGCCAGATTTCAAAGGGAATGCTTCTAGTTTTTGCTCATTCAGTATGATATTGGCTGTTGGTTTGTCGTAAATAGCTTTTATCATTTTGAGATACATTCCATCAATACCTAGTTTATTGAGGGTTTTTAGCATGAAGAGCTGTTGAATTTTGTCAAAGGCCTTCTCTGCATCAATTGATTATCATGTGGTTTTTGTCTTTGGTTCTGTTTATGTGGTGGATTATATTTATAGACTTGCGTATGTTGAACCAGCCTTGCATCCCCGGGATGACGCCTGCTTGATCATGGCGGATAAGCTTTTTGATGTGCTGTTGCAATCAGTTTGACAGTATTTTATTGAAGATTTTTGCATCAATGTTCATCATGGATATTGGCCTGAAGTTTTCTTTTCATGCTGAGTCTCTGCCGGGTTTTGGTATCAGGATGATGTTGGTATCATAAAATGATTTGGGAAGGATTCCCTCTTTTTGGATTGTTTGTAGTTTCAGAAGGAATGGTACCAGCTCCTCTTTGTATGTCTGGTAGAATTCGGCTGTGAACCCATCTGGACCTGGGCTTTTTTTGGGTGGTAGGCTCTTAATTGCTGTTGAGGCTCATTTTTAAGCTTTTATAAGACATGTTCAGAGCCTCACTACTAAGGCAATATCCTTCTAGATTCTGCTTGATTCCTCTTATATGTAGAGATCTTTCCACTCTGCCTGATTGAAACATAGAATCTTCATAATCTTATTTTCTATTCCAAGGATTGTGGTACTTACTCCTTTTCTTTCTTATAGTTCTTTCCTCAGCCTCTGCTACTTTCCTCCCACCATGAACGTACAGAGCACTTCTTAGTCAAACATTCAAGAGAAACTGTCTGAATATCTCTGGAGACATCACTAGCAGTTCATTTCTCTCAATTATTTTTTTCCCACCACAAATTCTAGTCACCTTGGCCTTCCTCTACTCAGCCAGGCCTCTGGACTCTGATTGAGTTTCTCCTTGCACTGCGGTTTGAAAGGTTTCTATAGGCAGTTAGCTTGGGAAACTATAGGTCTCACCTCATTTGTTTCCTTCTCTCAGAGATCACTGTTTTGGGCTATCGACAATATCTGAGAATTGTGTTTTATGCATTTTATTTACTTGTGCAGTTGCTTAAGGTGGGGTGACAAATTTCATCCCTGTTAGTACTTCATGGCTTCCCAGAACCTTGTCCATGTTACACTGCAATTTAGAAACTTGGTTTAATCCAAACATCTGCCCTCTCTACTCTCATTACTGAGATGCTGGGGGAGTGCTGGAAGACATCACATAAATGTGAGCAATGTTGACACTATATTTTTACTGTCCTCAATTTCAGCTGTTTTCCCAGCACTATTTCCCATTACAGCTATTTCAAATGCTTGCCAATCTCTTCAAGTCCCCAATTCCAACATCCAGAAAGTTTTTGTAAGCAAATTAACCTTTTTTATATGCTCCAGAAGAGATTAAGGACATCTTAATGGAAATTCCTCAAATCTCCTATCAATATGCCTAAAAATACAACACCTTCCCTTATACACATTACATATTTTCTTTCCTCTTTTTCTGTGATTTTGATCATAGACTGCTACCTTTCAATATTATATTTTTCTCTTTTAAAATAGTTTGCTTGTCATATCTTTTTTATTTTGTTTAGTAATATGATTGTTGCAAAAGATTAAAACTTTATAGAAGACTGAAAGCAATTCCCTACACACATAAAAATTCATAATTTACATTAAAAGTCAGCTATAGCTATTTTTTCTGCTTCTGTGAAATGCCCTCTCAAAGGACATTGTCTATACACTTGTGAATGTGGCTGATAGAGGCCTCTTTGCAGACAACTATTGTCTTTTGAAAACCTAGTTTCTCAGTGCTAAACTCAACCTAATGGTCTCCTTTACTGAAGATCCTTCAGTGACCTCTTCTCTTTTCTGGATTAAAAGCCCAAATTCTAAAAATGGCTTATAGCACCCTTCATAGCTTGGTCCTTTACTGTCTCTCATCTTCAACTACTCTGAACATTTCCATTTATATGAAAATGAACTGACAATAGACAGATGAATGAAAGAAAATGTATAGAGATGTATTTAATGTGCTCATAGCATGGGAGAATCACAGGAGAATGACTAACCAATAACCTAATGAGGACCAAATGCTTTTATATCAATCTTCATAGGGGAACAAGACATAAGGACTGAAGGAGTAAATGATTTTCAGAAAAAATGCATGAGCCCAAAGAGCAATGGTTTGGGACAAAGTTCCTCTGAGCTCTGGGGAAGGTGGCAAGAAGGTGAGGGGTGGAAGTTTAGTGTGAACAAAAGTTGTCGCATTAGGCAGATAAAGCCTTCCAGGAAATCTCTTAGAGCTGCTCTCAGAAAAATAGGTACAAGTCTTTCTAGGCATGGTGACAACTCCTAGTCTCTTCTCTTTGCCATGCTTAATCTTTTCTGGTAATTTGATGAGATTCCTAAAGAGAAGGTCTTAAGACAATTGCATTACTTTTGAAAGAAAGTTTTCTCTATCAGAAAAGGAAATTCCAGAGAGAGTTTTTCTTATTTGGGGGAAAATAAGAAAATCAGAGAGGCAGAGATACAGGGAAAGGTCAGAAAGAGACCGTGGGGCTGCCTCTTTAGTTCAACATGTCAGAGCACCATGTTTTCTGAACCCCATCATGTAAGAAGCACATTTAGCAAATTTGGCTCTACTGTGACACCAATCTAGAATTCTCTTTTCCAGATATCCATATGACTTGCTTTTCACTTCCTTCAGGTATCTCCTTAAAATTCACCTTACCAAGTCTTCCTGTAACCTGTCACACCTGTAATCTCAGCACTTTTGGGAGGCTGGCAGGCGGATCACCAGGTCAAGAGATCAAGACTATTCTGACCAACATCGTGAATACTTCATTTCTGCTCTGGCAGTGCTCATAATGTTTCACTTCACAGCCCTAAACATCACCTAGAATAAAAGATGTTTATTTGTTTACTAATTGTTTCTTTCCACTAAACTGTAAGTGCCTTAAAGGCAAGGATGTTTATATTCTTGATTCACTGTTGTAACATAGGCACCTTGAATACTAACTTCTTTGCAGTGAGCACTCAAAAAATACTTGTGGGATAAATACTTTGCATTTCTCTTTAGTTTATATTTTGTGGTTTCCCAGAGCACACTCATGCAGCGAGGTCTGAAGTTATTTCATGATTCGCTAAAAGCTCCACTAGAAAAATTCTCCTCTACAAATCTCAGGATCTCAGCCCTGGTCATGAGACCATATTCATTATTTTCTTGAAGTAATTTTATTTCAGGACCTTTCCCTGCCATGGGCCTTCAGGAGACAACTCTAATCCATCTCATTAACGTTAGATAACTTCAGATCTGAAGGAGCAGAAGTTGATTACTTCCTTTCCTTCTTGTGCAAGCGTGATATAAGGTACAGCCAGCTTTGTTTACCAGTAAATGATAACCTTACCTGAATTATAAAAACCTCTATATTTGCCTAAGAGAAATATTTAAGTAACTCTTCAAATAAAGGTAGATTTCAATTAAAAAAAAACCTCAGCCTATTGTCTGCTACACGTATACATATATACATTTCTAATTTATTTGAACAGGATCAGAATTTATTATTCTTCATTCAACTGGCTTTCCTTATCTAATCTATTATTAACATTTTCCATGTCAGTACATAAAGCGTTGATTTATTCTTTTTAATATTTGCATAGCTGCATTTACTTTTAAACTCTCTCATTGATTTCCAGTTATGGATCTTTTAACATCACTGCAAAGAACATCCTTGCATATACACCTTTAAACTGTCATTTTCTGAAGAAGGTATTAAAAGTAGAATCTCTTGACTGGAGTGTATGAATATTTAAAATTTAGTTTTATTGTTAAATTATCTCCAGAAAACTGTCAGTTTATACCCATGCCAATAATGTAAATGACTTCATAGTGTCTTATATTCTCACCATCATTGGGCATCATTGTTTTTAAATCTTTTTTGATCTGATAAGGAAGATTATTTAATTTTGAATTTTATTTTGCATTTATTTAATTAGTTGTACAGTTGGGTATATTCCTTATTTATCCATTTGTATTTCTTTGGTTATGAATTTCTTCTTTATAAACCTTTCTAATTTTTCTAATAAAGTGATTCACTTTTTAGTACATAATTAAGTTTTGGAAATACTTCATGTATATAGCATCAAGCCAGTTATTTAAACCATACATGTATTTATCTATTTGTTGATTATTTGTCCTATGAATTTCTAGAAGAATTTTTCAAGGAGTTCTATTATCACTGTGGCTTTGTTTAATTCTTATTATATTCATAACAGCTTTTGCTTTGTGTATTACAAAGCAAGGCATTTGATACATGAAGGTTAGGATGTCTGTGTATTTTTGATAGATTTTAATTCATTGGTTGGGCAGTTTCTACAGTACTGAGTCATTAAACACTTTAGTTCCAAAATGTGATATATCTTGCAGTTATCTTAAGAAGTCGGGGTTGTTCTAAGGTTTTGGTTCACATAAAGTCTTTTTTCTTTGTTTTTGCTCCATTTCATCAGTTTCTTTTTTATTTTTTTTAAATCATGGAGGGGATTTCTGTAAAGTGTGATTTCTTCTTTCCTGGACGTCTCCATTCTCTACTTTCAAACTCCTATTCTTAACTAACTCCAATAATCCTATAATCCTACTAATGATAATTTTAATCAAATAAAAGGAAAAAAATGCAAGGAAACCAAAAAATAACTCCCCTTCCCAATTCCTTACTTACACCTGAAGACTCTTGTATTCTACACTTCATAATTTTGGGATTTTTGTAGTCAGATTACACAAAAGATAATCTTTAAATTCACAAGTTCCTCATAGGCACATTTTTTTCTACCTTTCCCCTTAAAATCTGGGCTTCTTCCTCATCTTGCTATAGAATCTACTCAGGGAAAAGTTACCAATTACACCTAAATTGTCATACTCAAATAATTCTTGTCAGGTTTTATATTATATGAGCATTAAAGACTATTTAACTCTCTTGGGGAAATACTTTCATCCTTTGACTTTTACCACATACTCACTTTTTGGACTCCTTTGCCACCTGTGCTTCCTCAGTATGCCCTTTACACACCCACACTCACCTGAATGTATGACTGCATCCACCCATGCGTGGATCATCCTAAGATCTGTATCTGAGATATAAAATTCTCTCCTGAACTCCAAACACACAGAATGCTCGACAGTCTATGTCGATATTTCAAAAGAAGCTGAGAAAAACACATAAAATTGAACTCATTTTCTTCCCTCCATTGCACTTGATGCATATTTCTCAATAGCACTGAAATCCTTTGTTATATCTATTGGATTGTAGGCTGGTACCCTTCTACTGTGTCAGTGATATTCAAATAGGGGGCTGGGCGATATGAGGATCCATAGTCTCTGAGACTCTTACAGTGGTAATACCTCCAGTTTGGAACTCACTTCTGGAATGTCTTTCCCTTATAATGAATGTGGAAGCAGGAAAAATAAAAGGTGCAAAATGAATGTCTACATTCAAGGATAATAAATCCTTGAAGGCAGAACCTGAGAGTTATTCACGTTTTGAAACTAGCACAGTACCTACAGCATGTTAAGTAGTCAGTCAGTATATTCTTATTATAATACACTGAACACACTCTTCATTAAACCTTACTTGTAGCTTGAGAACTTGGTTGAATGATAGAAGGAGACCAACATTTGTCATGGATAATTCTAATTCTAAACAATAGAAAACAAAAAGTTTCCTACAAAATTGAGAATTTTGATGCTAAATTTGATTGTAGGAAAAATTTTTTGAAATCAAAAAGAGAGTCATAATCTTTATTAATTTATGTAATTTTAAATTGTCAAGGAATAAAATTTATTGGCACATTTAACGTGCAGATTTGTCAACTTTTTTATTGGCGTGCAAAACATGTCATGTTTTTTGACCCGAGTGTTTCTGCTTTCTCTTTAAACACGTTGATTCTTTTATTGAATGCCCTAAAAGATTGTGCCAGTTTTAAACCCAAGAGGCTGGTACCCCATCTGTTTAACTGGAAACCATTTAATCCAAACCGACACTTCTCTTCTTAGGAGGTATTTCTAATGCTCTATGAAACCAAAACTTTCCATTCTGTGCACATATATCTCTGGATCTGACAACATGTTCAACACGTTGGGGCAAATGCCCAGATGGCCTTGACACCATGGAGGTTGGCTAAATTCTGGCCAAATCTCAACAACAGAATTCTCATAAAGAGCAAGTCACCCACAAAGAAAGAGGCTATCTGGGAATCTAATTTGGTGCAAATTCACAACACCATTCACATCCTGCTGTGAAGCTAAAGACAATCTTACGGGTTTAGGTCAGATACGATCCAGCCTACAGTGGAATAATCCAGACTTGTTCCAGAACCCTAGGCTCCTCAATGTGGCATTTATAATCAAGAATAAGCTTGCAGATTGATGTAGAACCAGACTGATTTTTTTTTTTTTTTTTGAAATTTCAGTTACATTAGAATACTCCTTGCTATATGAACTTCCTATGTGAAACTCTGTGAGCTTCTTAGGGAACTTCTATTTTAGGATTAAGGAGATAAGTCTTCCTTCTTGGCCGGGTGCAGTGGCTCACACCTGTAATCCCAGCACTTTGGGAGGCAGATGCAGGCGGATCACGAGGTCAGGAGATCAAGATCATCCTAGCCAACATGGTGAAACCCTGTCTCTGCTAAAAATACAAAAATTAGCTGAGTGTAGTGACACGTACCTGTAATCCTAGCTACTCCAGATTTTAATGTTTCAGCCAATATCTTATTTAATGCATTTTCTAAATATTACAACTTTAAAAATTGTTTTACAAATGCCTCAACCTTTCTTCCTTCCCTTAAAGTCTCCTTCTCTGTGGCACACTCATTGTTTCTCTATGGGCTTCAGTTTTGTGACCATTGAATGTGACCATTGAATGTGACCCCTACTGTGTCCTTGGGGACAAAGTAGGTAAGTTTTCATCTCCCAAAACGTTCACTTTCATAAATAAATAATTCTCTGGAGGTCTGTGACTTTCCAGCTCTTACCACTTTTGTTTTATTTGATTCAGGTGTGACCTCAGTGTGACATTAGTTTAGGCAACTTGCCTTACTATTGGAAATTCCCAAATTTGTGGAAGAGATTAGAAGGATATGTGAATATCAAAGTGAAGAGAAGAATCACATTTACCAAGAAATAAACCTTTGAGTGTTTCAAAACAGAGGCATAAGAGGTGGAATAAAGTAGACAACTTATGTAGACCCACTTTCCTCCCTCCCCCACATGCATATTGTACTACCAGAAGTTTGCTATCCTATCACCTAGGCTCCATAACATTTGACTGTGTCTACCATGGAGCATGCCTAGAATTCCAAGCTGCTCTTGTTTTCATCTTTTGTTCAACCCTCATGGCCCCATCAATCTAAAAGAACATCCCTCTTAACAACGGTGGCACCTTTCATCAGATAAAATTTAATTTTATTAGGCAGCAAATAACCTATATAACCTATAATAAAGGAGCTGGGAAGAATTATGCATGTGGGTGCTCACAGTCTATCTTCCTCTCCGCCATCTCCCAGGATGCATATACATATTCAAACAATAAAAATAAGGGTATTTCCAAGTATCTGACTTATTCATCTACCACTTTCAACAATGAAGCACTGTTTTTGCATTGGGCACGCAGTGATAAATATAAATAAAAATAAAAGGAGATGCAAGTACTACCCTAAATTTTAAAATATGTTCACCAGCATGATTTGTAATATTTCATCTTACTCAGTCTCAGGTAAAAAACTAAAATGAGCAGTTGAGAACAGGAATCTTGACTAAAAAATAAATCCAAATCTGGCAGTTTAATAAAACAGTTAAACTATAAGTGAATATTAAAAATAAATATAAGAATATAGCATAGTTCTTGGTCCAAAGAAAGTGGTTGATAAATATCCATTTTTCTATTATATTCTTGCTATTAATACAAAACCGTATATTTTACAACCAAAACATTTAGAAGCTATATTTTGTTATTCATTAAATGATTAATCTTCTCCTCTTGCTAAGATACTTAAAAATCTTAATTATAAGAAAGAGAATTAAGACACTGAATTTAATGCCTACTTGTTCTACTAAAATAGTCTTATGTGGGTGTACAAATTTTGAAAGTTTGGAACTGCACAGAATAGTTTGAAGAAGCTGACATCTTGACAAACTCTGTATTTCAGAGGTTTGGATGAGATTTTAATTCTCAAGAAAAGATGCCGAGATAAATATCTTAGTTTGTAAACCCCTAAACTTTACATCTTTCTTAAATTGTTCTTCCTATATTTCGAATATTTTCATCACAAAAGAAAATGATCTTATACAGCCATTTGAACCTTTTTGATGTCCTCTGAACCTTTTCCTATGCTTTTGTAGAACCCAGTATTGTTTTCAAGACACTTTTCACATTTTAAAAATTATGTATTGGTATAATTATTAGATTAAGATTTCTCCATCAGACTACAAACTCAGGACAGGAACTGGGTCTGTCTTTTAATGTTGATCTCCAAATCTAGCATAATGCATGACATCAAGTAGGTTTTCTATAAATACTTACCAAATAACTAAAATTTATAAGTCTTATTTCTTGTCCCAAGCATTAGATATTGATGACACATAGCTAGAAAAACTATAGATTTCAAAGAACTATGGATTTCTTCAGGTGCCTCGCAGTTACTGGTGGAACTACTGAAAGATTTAAGATTTTATTTTACCAGTTTCCATTCACTCCAGTCCTGTCATTTAATCCTTCATTCAACAGTATTTCTTGGGTGCCTACATGTGCCAGGCACTGTTTTTGGAGCCGAGGAGAGTCAGTAAAGGAAAGACAAGGGCTTGTCTTCACAGAGCTTCCATTTTGGGAACACCTGTTTCGTGGCTCAATGCCTTTAAATATTAATACCAAGATGCAGCAAAACTTATTGTAAGGTCCAAGTATTTCTAGTTGTCTTAGTTTTAAAGAGGTTTCTTGCCCAAAATAAATATTTACATCTTTCTCACAATCCCCACACCTGACAGCATCACCTCACTGAATCTCCTCAAAAAGCCTTTCCCTCCTCTTAGTTAGACCAGGCTTGGGGAGAAGCCTCCATGCTTCATGTGCTGGCTCAGGACTAGTGGCTTGGAAAACAACCATTCAGTATGGGTATCTTTTTCTGCAGACTTTCTCAGGACTCTTTCAGACTTGGTTTCTGTTTTTGTTTACTCTGTGGTACCTTTGCTCTGTACCTCAGGCTACTGGCAGAAATAAGCATCACTTAAAAAGTAATTTACGAAATAAGTATACTTACCCTAGGGTGCAAATAAAAGGAAAAGTTGTGGTAAACAGCTAATGTAAGCAAAAGGTGCCTCGGGGGAACCCTAAGAGTCACTTCTTTCAAACCAGCAATACCTTCTGGTGCTATTGGTCCTGAGGCAGCAGCCGTCAACATTGTTTAAAAAAGCTCCCTTATGGTGTTCTCATTAATTAACTGCACTGTTTGTTGATTCTAGATTGATTCAGTTTGTTCTCTGGAGAGTGTTTGTGGAAACTCAGCAATGCCTTGATGCAAAATTTCATCTTCAGGCCCTAAATTCCCAAGGTGGTGGTTTACTGGGACGTATAGAAGATGAAGTGAAAGCAAGAATTTGTTAGATAAAAATGATAATCAAAATATTTTAAATTCAGATGTAATTTTTGAAGATTTTCCCCACAGAGCTAAAAAATTACCTGAAGCAAAGTTTGACTGACAGACAGGCTTAACAAACACAACAAGACAAATGGCATGCAAAACAGATAGGGAAGTATTTGTTGCTAATTACTTGAGAAAGCATTTTAATTAAGTTGTTTGCCAATTAATGCTTCATTTTTAACATTCCATAAATATTTAAACACGTTTCATAAACTTTCCTTCTTATGGAAACATTTGAAAATGTTATTAGGGAGTTTCTTTGGGAATCTTATAACAGAAAAACTGTATAGTTTAGAAGATTCTATTTGCCATTTTCATAAATAAGTTATTGTCTTTTTAAAAAATCTCAGTAGCTATTATATTTTAAAATATTATCTCTGCATAATCTGTTTTTCCATGTTATGCCATGAAAATTGGATAAATATAGGCTGCATATTGTTTTGATCTTGTCATAAAAATTGAAAATAACATGAGGGCATAGAGTATAGTATGTTCAAATTGAATCTTTTAGTTAAAAATGCAAGAAAATTATTTCAGATAATTTCTTATTGTATATTTATTATTGAAAAAAATTTGGGTAGAGATCGTATCTCACTGTGTTGCCCAGGCTGGTCTTGAATTCCTGGCCTCAAGTGATCCTCCCACCTCGACCTCCAAAGTGCTAGAATTGCAGATGTGAGCCACTGTGCCCAGCCCAGATAATTTCTTAAAATTCAACAAATACAATTATTAGTATTTAAATCATCTTCAGCCTAAAACATACAAAATGCTACTTATCCAACTAAAATAAAACAAAATATGATATATGCAAGCAAAACAGAAAATTTTCACTGGTACCAAGTTTGGACTTAACTTGTAATATAAACCATCATAAACTCAACTGAAAATATCTCAAGCATTTAGCTTCTCTCTTTACCTATTTACTTTTTCATTGGTACAATTATGCTTATGCTTATCACTTACTTCAAATGATTTTCATGAAAGTAAGGGATAAGAATAGTGATATAGAACCAACAGGTTCTTATGTCCACTGAGTGGTAACAGATCAATTACACAGAGACAGAAGGGTTTGTAGCAGAGAAAGAGTTTAATGATCTTAGGGTACTGAGTGAGGAGATAGGAGGAGACCCTCAAATCTATCTCCTTGGAGAATTCTGGGCTGGGGCTTCTAAGGGAATTCTAGGAGGTGAAGTGATGGAAAAATTGAGTCATTGATTGATTGGTGTAAGGGGTATGAAATCAGTAGAATGTGGTAACTGCATTTTTGGTGAGTCCGTTTCTCATGAGGTCCTTCAGACCAACTGACATCAGTAGTCTCACTGGTATCCAGAACCTGAAAGAATATCTCAGATGAAAAATTTATCATTCTATAATGTTCAAGTTGTTATCAATAGAGCAGTTCAAGTTGTTATCAATATCCTTTAAAAGGGGAACTTTTAACAGGATCTATGTGATTCTGAGGCAGTTAGAACCAAACAGCTACAAGGAAGCAGGTCAGAGAGCAGGCTGACCTCATGCTGATTTTGTTGCAAACTGGATTTGTTTTAGCTTCTCCCCCTCCTTTCTTCTCTGAATAACGTTCAGGGAAGTTTATACATCTTAAACAAGGAAGTTAAAACTTTATAAAGTTTATAGCGATGGTTTCAATAGCTTATGGTTAAGATTTAGCCAGAGGACTAAGGACACATTCTCCTTCATCAGTACATGCATTTTCTTATCTAATATATTGACCATGTAATAAATCTCCAGGAAGAAAGGCCTGATAGATCTGGAAGGGGAACCGTTAGCACATTTGCTAATTCATCAGCTGTGTAATATGTTAGGCTGCAGCAAAGGAAGGATCCTCCATTATTCATTGAATAATGAATTTCCATTCATTTATTCAATAGAAATCAGAGGGGAGGGAAAGGAGTTTCAAAGGAGTTTTCTTATAATGAAATGTTTTATCCTTCAGTGGCTATGGGAGTAAGTAGGGCTAATTGAAAGAGGTGAAGGGGAGGAGTTATGGAGCACCCATGAGAAAACCTGCATTTGTGCAGCAACTTGGGGATAGTAGAATAGTATCTAGTGGCCCATGACAAGGGTTTCTAGGCCACTTATACTCCATTTATACATCACTGCCCCAGCATGGGTAAAGCCAAATTGTACATGTCCCCAGTGGAAGAGTTGAATAGTAACAGCAAAAAGACTGAGGCACAACAGGAACTTAGCTACGCAAATTGTGCTAACTTGGTTGAGGTAGTACTATGACCACGTAAGCTTTATTGTTGCTATCTAGGTGAAAATTAAAAGGAAAGATAATTGTGAGCAAAATCAATGGAGAAGATTATCATTTGCAAGTATCAATTCAAATTTGCCACATATGACTTTTGGGGAAAGGGTGGGAATTATGTGTGAGGGATAAAGGAGTTACGGGGCCACCCAGTGCTTCAGTTTCCCAGAATTTATTTTTGCTTTGTAGTGATAGAAGTAGGGTCTTTGGGGTTACGTGGATGTTGGCACACTTCATACTCATCTTAAATGAGTTGAATGACATTATCTCTTATTTTCCGTTTGTTTAGTTTTTTTCATTATAAATATTTTAGTCATCTTGAACTTATAGTTTAACAAGAGTTTAATTAGAAATCAAATTTCAAGTTGTCTTGAAATCATGGGGGAAAAAGAAAGAAAGAAAAAAATTTATCACGTGATGGTTAATTTTATGTGTCAACTTGATTGGGTCATGAGATACCTATATATTTAGGTAAACATTATTTCTGGGTGTATCTGTAAGGATGTTTCTGAGTAAAATTAGCATTTGAATTGGTGAGTAAAGCAGATGTCCTTCCCCAATGTGGGTGGACATCATCCAATCCATCGAGGGCCTGAATAGAATGAAAAGGTGAAGGTAGATTGGATTCTCTGCCTGACAACCTGAGCTGGCACATTGAACTTCTGTCCTCAGCACCCCTGGTTCTCAGAACTTCAGACTCAGACTGGAATTTATACCATTGCCTCTCCACCTCTCAGACCTTCAAACTTGAGTACTGATCTTCCTTTGTCACCAACTTACAGACTGCAGTCTCTGTAATCATAATCCAATACTTCATCATCATCATAATTACATATAGATATATATTTTGTATTTTTCTAGAGAAGCATTACTAATGCAGACTTTGATATCAAAAGCGGTTCTAAAAGAACAGAATTTCAAGGATGGGTTTTCTAAACTGATTCTGAGGTTTCTGCAATTGCCTCTCAGATCTGATTGTATTTAAAGATGCTACTGACTCTATTTTGTAGTAGTAAAGTGAGCACTGATAGTTCTTTATGTGAACTGGTAACAAAAATATGCAAAATAGCCCCTAACCAAGCAATGTAATAACATTGCTCAGTTGCCTCTAATGTTGTTGGATAAAGTGATGAAAGAAAAGCATGAGCTCAGGAATTTGAATTCGTACCTCAAGCACCATATGAATACCCAGAAGGTTTCTATGTGGGCCCTTAAAAGGAGACCTTTATGTCCATTTGTTGTTGGAGATAAAGGTGGAGATTATCTCAAAGGCATAATGACTAGTGGCTCTCTGGATTTTGGAGGCAACAAATTTTCATTTGGATGTGTTTATCTGATTCATTTATGAAGTGACTAAAAACATCTTCTAGTTTTTTTTTTAAATATATATACTTTTTATTGCATTTTAGGTTTGGGGGTACATGTGAAGAACATGCAAGATTGTTACATAGGTACACACATGGCAGTGCGATTTGCTGCCTTCCTCCCCATCATCTGTATCTGTTATTTCTCCCCATGCTGTCCCTCCCCAACTCCCCACCCCCTGCTGTCCCTCCCCTTTTTCCCCCCCAACAGACCCCAGAGTGAGATGCTCCCCTCCCTGTGTCCATGTGTTCTCATTGTTCAACACCCGTCTATGAGTGAGAATATGCGGTGTTTGGTTTTCTGTTCCTGTGTCAGTTTGCTGAGAATGATGGCTTCCAGGTTCATCCATGTCCCTACAAAGGATGCAAACTCATCGTTTTTGATGGCTGCATAATATT
>PVKV010037354.1:0-14885 GCA_004027835.1 Alouatta palliata
AGTGTGTGCATGTGTGTCCATGTGTGGATGGGTGTGTGCATGTGTGTCCATGTGTGGATGCGTGTGTGCATGTGTGTCTATGTGAGGGCACAAGTGTGCATGTGTGTCCATGTGTGGATGTGTGTGCATATGTGTCCATGTGTGGATGCGTGTGTGCATGTGTGTCCATGTGTGGATGCATGTGTGCGTGTGTGTCCATGTGAGGGCACAGGTGTGCATGTGTGTCCATGTGTGGATGCATGTGTGCATTTGTGTGTGCATGTGTGTCTATGTGAGGGCACAGGTGTGCATGTGTGTCCATGTGTGGATGCCTGTGTGGATGTGTGTGCATGCGTGTTCATGTGTGGATGCATGTGTGCATCCGTGTGCATGTGTGTCTATGTGAGGGCACAGGTGTGCATGTGTGTTGTACATGTGTGTGATTGTGTGTGAATGTGTGCATGTGCCTGTGTGTTTGCATATGTGCATGTGTGAATGCATATGTGCATGCATGTGTACTTGTGTGTGTGCAAAGATGTGCGTGCAAGTGTATGCATGTGTGTGTGTATGTAAATATGAGAGACAGAAGGAGAAGTTTCTTCTCTGCAGATATAGGAAGTGCTTCCCCTCCTTACAGAGACTGTCCAGCTCCCGCAGTTAGCTCTTGCTGCAGACTATGCTGTGGAAATGTGCTCAGCCCTGATGCCTGGGAGACAGGCAGCAGGAGAGACAGGCCCTGGAGGAAGGCTGGGGTGGGCAGGAGGGCTCACCAGTGCTACCAGAGCAGGGCCCATGCGGTGGTTCCAGCTGAGAGTCCCAGGGCAATCGCAGCCTCACCTGTCTTGGGGTCTGTCCTGAGAAGAGAAAGGGGAGTGGCACCGGGGAGAACGTGAGATCGGGGGTCAGACTGATGTGTGTTCTAATTTCACCGCCTGTGTGATGGGATTCCATAGCTTTCTGCATGGGGACAGAACTGGAATTGGGAAAATAAATCAGATGGTCCCCGGCAGAGAGTTCTCCACAAGTAGTGCTGCTTCTGAGAGCAGCCGTGGCCCAGAGCAGGCCCACGCAGCACACGCAGAGCCGCCCACTCGTGAGGCAGTTTCAGTGGCTGCCCTCACGCCTCCAGCTCCTGCCGAGCCTGTCATTTCAGCAGCTGCACTCCTGCTTTCAGGGTTCTGAGGGTTTTTCTGACTTTCAAACTCCCTTTGAAAGGTTAATTCTTTGAGATGGCTCATTCCATTAGCTCTCATTAGCTGGCTCCTCCTTATCCACTAGCCCTTTCATTACCAGCAGCCGCTTTCATTAACAGGTAACACCCTCATTAACAGGTAACACCTCTGCCAGGCAGACGGGCAGCCCACCAGGAGCAGAAACCAGGGCAGGGTGGTGCGGCCACCTTTGAGAGGACCAGGACCAGTAGGACAGGAAGGAGCCAGGGCCTCTTCCCTGGTGGCCGTGGAAATCCCTGTGTGCAGAGCCTCAGGGAGACCTTCTGAGGACTGGGGAGCCTGGCACTGCTGGGAGGCCAACGCCAGTAACCGCAACTGTAGCAAAGCCAGCTGCCGCTCCTGGGACACTTCAGATGGGGCCCCCACACAGCCTAGGACATCTGGGAGGGGGTGGCAAACTTGCTCATAAAAGACCACGTGGGGCCGGCATGGTGGTTCACGCCTATAATTCCAGTGCTTTGGGAAACCGAGGTGGGCAGATCACCTGAGGTCAGTTCAAGACCAGCCTGGGCAACATGGTGAAACCTCATCTCTACAAAAATATAAAAACTAGTTGGGCATGAGGGCAGGTGCCTGTAATCCCAGCTACTCGGAAGCCGAGGCAGGAGAATTTGTTGAACCCAGGAGGTGGAAGCTGCAGTGAGCCGAGAACGCACCACTGCACCCCCTGGATGACAGAGTGAGACTCCATCTCAATAAATAAATAAGTAAACGCCACATGGTGAATATTTTAGGCGTTGCAGGACATAGAGTTCTGTCACAGCTATTCAACTTCCGTGGTAGCACAAAACCATTCATAGGCACTAGGTGAATGAATGGATGTGGCTGTGTGCCAATAAAACTTTATAAAACCAGACTGGTGTGGCCCATGGGCCATGGTTTGCTGACCTCTGCACTGTGGCATTTAACCTTCAGCACGTCCCTGGAAGTGTCTGTGATGCCTGTCTTGCTGCTAAGCTGCCTGAGACTCAGGCAGATTCCATACCGGCCCCCACTAGGGCAGCCAGGCGTTTCGGCAGTCACCGCTCCTGCCAGCCGGCTCCCTGCTCCTCCCGCTGCTGAGGCTGGCCCCATGCTGTCTCCTTTCATGATCAACCTTGGATTCCTCAGTGTTCTCCAGAGAAATAGAAGCAACAGCATATATTGAGAGAGAACCCTATCCTAAGGAATTGGCTCTCCTAGTTTCGGAGTTTAGGAAGAAGTGGAAATCTGTAGTCGGCAACCTGGAGAACCAGGAAGCCAGTAGTGCAGTTCCAGTCTGATCCACGTCCAAGGTCAGCATGAGGCAGGGAGTGGGACTTGACTCAGGAGGTGGGGCTGGCCAGGGCATATGGCAGGCGGGAGTGACTGTGTGGCCTTGGCCATGGGATCCACTGGCAGCACCAGTCCCCAGGGAGCCAGGACTAGAACCAGGGTTGGGACTCACGGACTCAAGATGCTGTCATAGCCAAGGCGTCCCCGCCAGTCACAGAGACAGGGTTGGAGGACGGTGAGCTTGTCTGGGGCAGACAAGAGGACACACGGCCTGACGTTCCTCTGGGCTGAGAAGAGGACATGGGACCTCCCTGCCCACCTCCTGACCAGCTGGTTAGTGACAAAGCTGGGCAGAAGCCTGTGAAGGTCAAGGGCACAAGTCCCCTGCGCCTAGATGGAAGGTCATGGGACCCCATCACTGAGCTTCTGACACAAGGGGCTGGTTCAAGCACAGTGTGGTGCTGTCTGGAGATACGGCATGGCTACCCTCCGCCGCTGGCCCCTGACTCTGAGGGCTGCTACCCCAGGAGGGAGGCCTGTGGGATGATGGGCCTCCATGTCATGGCAGCTGGTCAGCAGCACTCAGAGACGAACTCTTTGCTCTCCAGGTGCACCTTCTCCCCTAGCGTGGGAAGCCCGTCAGTTGATTCCAGCCCCAGCATTGACCAAGTTCCTTCAAAGGCCAGGTCTGTGCTGGGCGCTGAAGGAATCAGAGGGTCCCGAGACAGACACTGCCCTCCGGTACCTTGGGGAGGTGCTGTGTGTCTCTGGGACACAGCCACGGACCAGGAGGCTTCAGCAACCCACAGCAGCCTGTCCGCATCACAGACTGTGGACATGGGCTCCTGGCTTCAGCTAAGGCTTCAGAACACATTCTCTGCTGGTCTCGGAGCATGGGTCTTAGATAACATTTGCCCAGCGCTAATATCAAGCAACTCAGGCGTCTTCACAAGCATGCAGCTCCCCGCCTTGCCTCGGGTCACCCTGAGCTAAGAAACATCCCTCTAGGTTCATGTTCTCAGGGCTTCCCGGTGGCTGCCCTCCTGGGGGTCCAGCCCACGGCCTGGTGTGTACCCAGGAGCCTCGTGGCTTCTCCCTGACATGCAGATAGCCTGTGTTCACTCCCTGAGCTCTCGGAGCTCCTCCCATGGTTCAGTGGCACCGTGGGGGCCACTGAACATGTCATGGCATCAGTGGCAGGTACAGGCCAGGCATAGAAGCTGGTTGACACAGAGGCACTTGATCAGCATGTCAACCCTGTCCCAGAAAGGGTGCTTCCTGAGGGAAGCCTCAGGAGAGCAGACAGCATCGGAGCTAGGCCTTGAAGGCGAGAAGAAGGTCGTCGGAGCAGGGAAGGACATCTTAGGCAGAGCTGTGTGTACGGATCTGCCCAGCACGCCCGGGAGGCTCACCCTCGTTCCAACCCACTGCAGCTGCGGGCATTGAAGGCCAGGGAGCTTCTTACCTGCTGCACAGGGGAGACGGGCCAGTGAGGCAGGTCCTCTCCTCTCGCCCTCCTTCACCCCAGTCTGACAAAACAGAGCATGGCATTTTTTCCCCTGAGTCCCCATCAGGGCACAGTCACCCCCACCCCACTGCAGCCCCATTGCTGAGCTTCTGATGCCAGGGGCTGGTTTCCAAATACCAGGAGAAGGCCGGCTGTCCCCACAGCCCCCAGAGCCTTGGAGAGCTGGCTGCTGCTGTCTTTCCCGGAGTTGAGCCGAGGCCGTGGCTTCCACCCAGAGCTCTGAACAGCAAGCTCTCTTCCTAGATGATAATCCGCCCCAGAGTGACACAGAATGACACAGTAGGTGTGTCGGGGCTCTCCTGGGGACGAGCCTCAGCTGGCAGCCCGGTGGAGGCCATGGCTGCCTTTTCATCCTTCTTTCTAACGGTTTCTCATTCATGCCCTTGTCGATGCCAGCATGGTAAGAGGCGGCCAACACACAGGCTTCCAGCTGTGGCATCACTGGCCGCCAGCAATAGCAGGCTTCCCAGCACCCGAAGCTCTGGACCTGAGGCAGGAGTGACCGTGTCTCTGCCCCAGCGGCAGGAAGCCCCAGGCACTCTCAGTCTGGAGTTGTTGAGGCCACTGTCAATGGCAGCTCCCAACACTGCAGAAGCCCGGTAACACGGCTATTGCGTGGTGTCGTCTCACCCGGACATTCCCTAAGCCTCGGTGTGACCCCTGCCAGCCCCCTTTCTGGCTGTGAGAGGAGGCTCCTGGGTGTGAGGCAGGGCACCATGCATGGCCCAGGAGGACTCCAGAGGGACGCTGGTGCTGCCTCCTACCACAGGCTCATCCTCCTCCAACCCTGTCTCTGTGACCGGCAGGGACACACGCATCCCAACAACCCACAGAGGTGCAGCAGGTCCCAGACAACTCCCGGAAGGGGGAGGGGTCTCATGGACAGGCCCACAAATGTCTGCAAGGCTGTGGGGGCCACACGGCCCAGCCTCTCCTGCCCCGACCCCAGCACCCGAGGCACCAGAGCACTGGCGTGCAGTAATCCATCGCTCCTTCCCGCATACCAGGTTCCGCAGTGTCAGGGCTCACTCTGGGCGGCACAGGTGGAGATGGGGCTCTGTAGTCACAGGTGAAGTGCCTGTGAGGCCTGGAGATAGTACCCAGATATCTTTCGCATCCAAGGACCTTGGATTTCTTTAGTCCGCAAAAAGGAAAAAAATCACATCCACATACCAGTCCACCCTGGGGCGTTAAATTCAGTTGTGCCTGAAAGCAGCTGCCAAGAGCACCCTGGGGAAGGGCACAAGGCAGGCCCACCTTCCTCGTCCAAGCGGACTGCAAAGAGCCTCTTGTGGGGACCCCCCAGTCACCAGGCCACACCACAGTTCCGTGTCTCCAGAACACATGTCCCTGTGCTCCGCCCTTGCTCCACAGCCCTCAGTGGCTCCCAGCTGCTCTTAAACACAGTCCCCAACTTTCTATGGCCTGGAACCAACGCCACTGTCTGGCTCCCTCTCCCCACGTGTGCATTTGTCCAGGGTCTCCAACTTTTCTCATGCCACACACATGCAGGACATAATAAGAGGTGCCTGGCACAGCCGAGTCAATGGCCGAGGCTGTGAGATGGCAGAGGTATGGGCTCTGCCACTGGGCGTGGCCTTAGGGGAAAGCTGGAGGCCACTTACACTGGCCTTTCAGCTCTTGGAAAACTTTCCTGACCCACTCAAATGTCTCGTAGATTCTGTATCCTCTACTGAGACTGTGGTTCTGTTCATCTCACACGCATACCTGTACACGTGGACACATGTGTGTTCATCTCACACACATACCTGTACATGCAGACACAAGTTCATCTCACATGCATACCTGTACACATGGACACGTGTGTCCATCTCACATGCATGCGTGTACAAGTGGACACATGTGTTCACACGTGTGTATCTCACATGCATACCTGTATACATGGACACACGTGTGTTCATCTCACATGCATACCTGTACACGTGGACATATGTGTGTTCATCTTACACACATACCTATACATGTGAACATGTGTTTGTCTCACATGCATACCTGTACACGTGGACACGTGTGTTCATCTCACACACGTACCTATACATGCTTCAGATTTCAGTGCAAAGACTTTAGCCCAAACACTACTCTCTGAAGCAGATTCTGCTAAGCCTTTGGACTCTCTCAAAGCACCCTGCTTGCTCTCCCTCACAGCACTACTGCAATTGCGGCTTAACAGGGGATGCAGGTGAGGACTTCCACTCCAGCCCTAAGGAAGGAGCCGTGCCACACTGGCTCTCCTGCTACAAACGTCTGTAAGACCGGATGAAATGCTCTGTGCAGTGGGTTTCAGATTAAACAACACACAGGACTGTGAGCTCTGAGAGGTGAGACATAGACTGTGAGTCCTGCAGCCACCGACTATCGGCTGGGGCACCTGCTGGACCTGCCTGCCACTGGCTCATAAGGCTCTCTCTTCTTAGCTATGTCCCAGCTCAAGACCACCCTGGAGTAAGGGCCGCCTATTGCAGGCACATTGAGAGGACTCATGGCCTGCACTGTAAGAAACATTCCAGGAAGCTCTTCAGGATGAAGGAAAGGATGCCAGATGGCAGTTCTCATCTGCAGGAAGGAGTGAGGAGCCCCACATGGGAAAAACGTATAGAAAACCGTAAAAGGGGTGTTTTCTCTGCTCTCAGTTTCTTGAAAAGACCACATCTTCCTCCTGAGATGATGCACTGAGAAAGATACAAGCTCACTTCTAGGGTGCACCTGCCAAAAGGGCGTGACCCGCACCTTCATCGCCAGGAAACATAAGGCGAGGCAAACCAGAAACAGCCCGAAGACAACCAGCCCGTGTCTCCCATGAAGGCCACGGCCAGGCCACGTGGGGGCCAGCTGAGGAATGCTCCGGAATAAAAGAGGCGAAATTGATGCTAGGATTCAGTGCAACAGGTGACGCTGGGCTGCTTCCTGCACTGGGGAAGGACAGCTCTGCAGGAGCCGTGGGCTCACCTGAACACACATGACCCAGACAGACTGCAACTTGGTGAGAAATGACCCCCTCCTGATTCTGACGATCGCACAGAGCTTCTGTGAGAGGCTGCCCTTGCTCTCAGGAAATCCACACAGATGCGCTCACGGGCAAAGCGCCAGCCACAGGGCTCAACTTATACTCGGTGCAGAAAGATAAGGGACTTACGCGTGTACGCACGTGTGTGGGGGGAGAGAGAAAGCGCTTTATACTATTCTCGAAATTCCTCTGTTAACTACAAAATACACAGATTTTTAAGACGATAATTTCAATAAGAGCTACACGTGGAGAAGTGGTTTGTTTCGTATTGGTTTCTTACTGGAGAGGAAGCTTCAGCAAGCCGGGGCCCACCCTGTCTGGTTTGTTGCAGGGCATGTATTTGTGGGAGGAATTCGCCTGAGATTCGGGGTGGAGCCTGGAGGCTGGGTCCCGGCTCAGTCCAAGAGACCTCAGTCTCTCCACCGCGCCTTAGCCAGTGAGATGAATGTGCCCCCGTTCCCCAGAAGACAAGCTGGTCTTGTTGGTGACCAGAACACTCAATAATCCCGGTGCCTCCGGGAGATTATCAGAGCTGGAGTGAGCCATCGAAAGCGTCTGGCCCCTGAAGCCCTGCCTGGAAGCAGCTCTTGAACCCGGATGCCACGTGGTCCACAAGGCTGAGCTGGCCATCACTGCTCCTGGGACTTGAGAAGCCATCCCCAGCACGTCCCCCATGCCAGGCTCTGGTTTCTAAATCATCATGTGCTGCTGACTCACCTGTGTTCCTGGAGTCTCCAGGTGGGCCGGAAGCCCTTCTCGGACAGAGACTCCGCCATCTCTGCACCTCATACCGCTTCCTCCTCCATCCTGGGGACAGAGTTGGCTCGGGGAATACTCCAGGCTGCTGCGCTGGATGAGTAGAGAAGAGGAGCCAGAGTGGTGGGCCCTGCCAAAGCGCACCTGTGCCTGGCCTCGGAAGTCACACACCTGGTGTGCTCAGCAGGCCCTTGGCTGGAGGGTGCTCACAGTCCCACCCTTGGCTTGCACCTGACGAGAAGGAGCAGGGGCCTCACGCTCAGCAGTCTCTCCTGCGGGCCCCGGCATGTCCGTGCAGGGTACTGCTCTGCGGGCCAGGCTCAGCGTCCAGCGTGCAAGGCTTGGATGCTGTCTCTCATCACGGCCCTGTGGACAGCTGGGAGGATCCCCACGGAGGATCACGTGGCAGGCTGGGTTGGAGGATGGTTCTGTCCAGCCCTCTGGCACTCTCTGCAATCCCAACCCGAGAACCAACCAGGCACAGCTGCCTCAGGCTTGCGTGTTGAGACCCAGCTCCTCCACGTGGGTCCTGGCCCCTGCACTACTGCCTGTGTCTCTGAACAAGTTCTCACTCCTCCAAGCCTCTGTTTCCTCATCTACAAAAAGGACACATCACATGTGGCTGTGGACTTAAAGGAGAAGGTGGCGCCCAGCGCTAGGCAGGTCCCTCATTGGTGGCACGGCCTGAGTGGGGGCGGGGCTCATAGGTTCATAGTTTTCTTACAGGGCAAGGACAGCTTTCCCCAGGTAGGCAGTCCCTCCGGATGTCCAGCCACCATCCCAGCACTGGGCCTCAGCTCTCAGGAAGCCACAGCCGAGGATGCTGCAGGCAGTGCTGAAGTTAGAGGTCTCGGGGCCTTAGTAAAACGTTCTCACCTGTCCTTCCTACCGATGTTCCTATTCCTCAGAGGGAAGTGGCCATGTCCTTGGAAAGCCCGGCCTCGGGCCATCTGGCTCTCAGTGACAGCAGGAGGAGTGAGGTGAGAAGCCGCCACTGGACACATTGAACTGCTTTCCGGCCTCTGTCGCAGACTGAGGCCTCTGGAGGCTGATGTCCCTGGGATTACCTGGTGCTAATTGTTTTGGAGCTGGCTGGAGCCGGCTGGAGCCCAGGCAGTGGCAGGCAGGACCCTGAGCCTCACGAGTGGGTGGCACCCTCACGAGCTGGGCTCTCCTCACATTCCGCTGGGAGGGAAGAGTCCAGGATGAGGCTGTGTTTGTGTTGCCTGGGTTAGGGCCATTTGAAAGCCCCCCAGAAGGGAGCTCTCTCCAAAGAGAAGCCTCCTGCTGCTGAGGAAGCAGCCTGGCTCCAACATTCCTGCTTAGGGCTGAGCCTGGCCCAGCACGACTTCAGCGAGCAGAGCCACCGGGTAGGCGCGGGGGGGTGGTGGCCAGCTCCCACTCCTGTGTCTCCAAGGCCTGAGAGTGCCCACCCTGTGACCCCGCACACCCTGTGCTCCCGCACACCCTGTGCTGACCCCACCCCCAGGATCCCCATAGCCTTCCACCCCTTGGCATAGCCAGTCGGTAGCACACAGGCTGAGAAGGGTATGGACGGTGGTCAAGGTCAGCTGTCCCAGCCCCCCCCTCAGGGAGCAGAGAGCCAGCCCCCAGCCTGGCGTTCCTGCTCTGCCCTTCCTGCTGTGGGGCTGGACACCT
This sequence comes from Alouatta palliata, assembly GCA_004027835.1. NCBI lineage: Eukaryota > Metazoa > Chordata > Mammalia > Primates > Atelidae > Alouatta > Alouatta palliata. The sequence goes on from PVKV010037354.1 coordinate 9,434, forward strand.
CTCTGAATGTCATCTCTGGAGCAGGGCTAATGACGGCCACCTGCAGCTTCTTCTCCAGAATAAAGAATGGCACTCAGAGTGCTTGGCCCCTAAGTGCATGACAAATAACAGCTATCACTATTATCTGGTTATAAAAGCAAATGCCAAGAAAATTAGCAGGTACCTGGTGCCACGATGCCAGTGATATGGGGACATTCCAGGATGCAGCCGAATCACCAGAATCCAGTTGACCTGAAGGCCGAGACACTGGACAGGAAGGGTTCTCGTGGGCCGGAGGGACAGGGTCTCAGTGGGGCTTGATAAAGTCCTCAGGGAAGCCACAGTGACAGATGAGGGACTTAAGGGTTAAGGGAACGGAGAGGCCCGGAGACTGGCGTGTACCCCACCATCTGGTACACGACGCCCCCACCTTCGAACATGGTGGGAGTGCTGGTGCACCTGATGTGGGGTACACGGAGGGCAGATGGTGGCCCAACCCGATGGGGAGCCAAGCGCTGGCTGAGTTCATCCTGTTGCAGGCTGCATGCCCCAGCTTTGGGTTAACCCTGCCATGCCCACCCTCCCCGGTGTCCGAGGGCTCTGTGCATGGCCACTCAGCAGCCCAGTCCTGCCTGTCCTCCCACAGCCTGACCAAACTGAAGTCTGAGCGGGTTCCGGGGACTCTGCAGAAGGCATGCAGGAATCATGCTCATAGTTCCTGGCTGCACCCCAGACCTCCCTGGTGCCCTAACCCCTTCCACACGTGCACACGTGTGCAGCGCCTCCACTGTGCTGGGCAGAGCAGGCACAGGCATGTGTACGATTCAACCACCAAGCGAGCCAGAAACACGTGCTCTCAGAATGCTGGCACCGTTGCAGCAGGGCTGAGTGGAGGCCGAACACCGAGGGCTAGCAGTTGCTGTGATGTGAACACTGAGTGTCAACTTGACGGAATTGAAGGATGCGAAGTACCATCCCTGGGTGTGTCCATGGGGGTGTCGCCAAAGGAGATTTGCATCTGAGCCGGTGGACGGGGAGAGGCGGACCCACCTTCGGTCTGGGCAGGCACCATCTCATCGGCTGCCAGCGCGGCCCGAATAAAGCCAGCAGAGGCACGCGGAAGGACCGGACTGGCCGACTTTCCCAGTCTTCGTCTGTCATGCTGGATGCGTCCGGCCCTCAAACATTAGACTCTGAGTTCTTCAGCTTTTGGACTCTTGCACTTACGCCAGTGGTTGCCAGGGGCTCTCGGGCCTCTGGCCACAGACAAAGCTGTGCTGTCAGCATCCCTGCTTTTGATGTTTGGGGACTTGGGCTGAACTACCACTGGCTTCTCGGCTTCTCAACCTGCAGACGGCCTCTCGTGGGACCTCACCTTGTGACCATGTCAGCCAACTCTCCTGAATAAACTCCCTTACATATATACATCTATCCTATCAGTTCTGTCCCTCTAAAGAGCCCTGACTAATACAGTTTCCCACACTTAGTTCCATTAGACCCCATACCAGGCCTGCAAGGGACAGAGATCAGCAAGGCCACGTCCTCGTACCTGCGACATCACCGTCAGGCTGAACTGGCAGGACCTGCGCCCACAGAGCTCATGCGGAAGGTCGGGGCAGAGACAGGTGAGTGGCCCAGGCTCCAGCACTGACGGGATGTGAAGCGGCGGGGCCTGTGCTGGCACCCCCACCATGCCAGAGGTGTGAGAGCCAGGCCCCAACAGGTTAATGGATCTATTACCAGCAAGAGCTTGGCGGATCAGGACGCCTCAGCAAATCCAGAGCGGATGCTCTTTCTCAAGGCTGCAGCCCGTAGTTTTCCTTTCATCCCAGTTCGTTAGCTGGTTCAGAAAGGCAGCAGCAGAATCTCTCGGGCAGCGAGGACCTTGCGGTAGCCCCTGTGTTTTCAGAACCAGGCCACTCCCTCTTCACGCTCAGCCTGGAGTTAGCCACGCTCCTGTCCTAGAGAGTGGACAGACAGGTGGGCCAAGGGCCAGCAGAGTCAGGTGGGCCAAGGGCCAGCGGAGCGGGCGAGGCCCCGGCCTTTGGAAATTCAACCCCCACCCCGGGCACAGCTGGTGGCATACCTCCTCGTCTGAGTGCCCTCTTTCCCTGGGCCTGAATTCGGCGCCTGGAGCACAGGTAAATGTGTTCTCCAGTTTTCAGGAACCGTTGGAAATGGTGGAGTACCCCTGCAGCTTGCCAAGGGCCGTGGGTCCAGCAGACGGTGTGGGCTTCCGACCTCCCGGCACCTTCTGCAGCCCCTCTCACCCCGGGCTGCGTGGCCTGTTTGCAAAGTACAGGCCCTGAGTTATTCTTTCTAAGAGCCACATAGAGGTTCTCAGGTCGATTCTTAAACATATTTGCAATCATTCAGAAAGCGACCCGGTGGCCCAGGAATTCCTTTTTTTTTTTTTGAGAAATTATCTTGTAGCTAAACCAGCTGCAGCAGGAGCGGCAGGGAACAAACGTCTGGAACACCGCACTGAGGGAGGAAGTGGCTTTTTACTCGGCCAGGAGCTGCACAATCTCACCTCCTTCTTCACCCTCCTGCCCGGTTGGAAGGAGGGACGGAGAAGGTGAAATTGAAGGAGGCGAGGGGGTCTCCCCTGTCACAGCCAAGTGAGCAAAGACTAAGCAGCCAGGGTGTTTAATGCTGTGTTGTGTAGCAGAGGGAAACTGAAAACTCACAAAGTCTTCAACACGGAATGTGTTGCTCTGCTCACAGGTCTGTGCCGGGAGTCCGTGACAGGGGCCAACAGAAGTAGGGGTCATAGAGGGTACTGTTTGGTGCAAGGTCTGGGCCAGCGCCCTTGCCAGACAGAGCTGTGTCCTGCCGAAGGCCGGGAGCAACACCCTGACGGAGGAGGTGTTAACAGTCCCTGTTCCCCAAAGCAAACTGAAGCTCGGAGGGTGCCCTGTCCCACCCTGGGTCATGCCTGGCCTCATTTGAAAACCAGGTTCTTCACAGAGACTCAGTGTGGCCAACAAAGTGACCACATGGCCCTACATCTGTGGCCATGGATGATGTCTGCAAGCCTGGGTGGAAAGCAGCTGGTTAGCAGAGCGCACCCACAGGGCTGTCCATGCCGCTGGCTGACGAGCACATCTTCCCACACCGACACTTGGTTGCAGGCCAGGCGGGGCTCACCGTGTCCTCCTTCATAGTCTCTGCATTTTCTGATCAATTTGTGTGCAATAACTGTGTGTTAGCTTTATTATTAGGGGAAAATAATACAGCTATTTTTAAAGGCTGGCAATGGATCCCTCGGAGGTGGGGAACATATCTGGTCGCAGCCGGCTGCAGATGAATCATCTGGGAACATGAAATTCAGTGGTGTGGTGCTTGAGACTCAAATGGACTGGGAAGGCCAAGGGACTGAGGCTCGTCAACACCTTGTAGGGACCCTTGGAGGAGGGACCCAGGACAGACAGGGTGAGAGCAGAAGGGAGGAAGGGAGGAGGGTGCTGGTCCCCAACAGCTACGGGACAGCTTGTCACTAACATATGGGACATCCTTCTGCTCTCCCTGGCCACCCCCTGACAACAAAGAGAAATTAGTATCCTGCACTTAAATTCACATGTGCACCTCCTCTCAAGTTGGGGTGGGGTGACTTTTTGGAAATAGCAAGATGTGGAGGGAGCGCCATCCAGCGTTGGGGGAAGATGCTGCCAAGCTGTGCCACTGCCCAGCAGCCTCCGGGGAACGTCCTGCTCGAGCTCACTCTCCAGCAGCCAGGAAGGTCTGTGCCAGCCACGTACACACCCCCAAGTGTGTCCCTGCCAGTGCTGAGCACCAGCAGCCTCTGGACATCTGCAAATTAAAAAGAAAACACCACTGCTCTCTCCAGCTGTATAACCAACCCCAGACCTTGTGTCTGATCCGGGTTTTCCCACTGATTTGGTAAACCCCCATCCGTCCTGTAAGAAGGGCACCCATCCTGCCCACCTCCCCAGATAAGGTCTCCCCAGCAATGAAATGAAACTTTTGGCCTCATGTTTACTTGATGGATGGACAAAACACAGAAAATGACGCAGTCCCTGCTGCCGACGGCCACAGAATGACAAGTGACGGAGGGAAATCAAACAGCCCTCCTTAAGTCATCCATCATGAGAACTTCATTCCTTCCCTCTGCTGAGGGTCAGCAGTGCTCTCTCAGAGCCATCCATCACTGGCGGGTCACGTCACTGCCGGCCATCACCTCTCTGGGAAGCCGAGCTCCACCAGGGCTGGCTGCCTGCTCAGAAATGCCTTTTAAGCGCCCTCCTAAGTGGGGATTTAATTGAAGTGTAATAAGGCATCTAATACTAGCTTAAAGGACAAGGCCACCTGGAATGAGCCATCACTGAAATAATTACTTTGCTCTCTTGGTCACAGCTCCCTCACCAGTGGCCACGTGGACATTTAGGATCAGCAGTGGAGGTGGAGGCCGTCCTGGGGCCAGCTCCTGTTTCCCAGCCCGCCTTCTGAAGAGTGGGAGAGCAGAAGACCAGCCTGGTACAGAAGTGGGATCACATGGCTGGTCCTGGCCAGTGAGACATGCAGTCCCTTTTCAGGAGTGGGGGTCCTAGGCCCAGGTGCCTCTGCGCCTTGCTCTTCCCTGCCCTCCCTGGGAGGAGCGCAGGCCTGGCGCTGGGCTGACAGAGTCGCCGCTGCCCAGATCACGCCATGGAGGCCAGCACCTGGCGTGGCGTGGCCTGGCCTGGCCCCAGAGCAGTTTCTATGTGCACGAAAGGGCCAAAGATTCAGGTCACCATAGCATAATGCAGACCAGATGGACACCCCACATGGGACCCCTACAGCATGCAAGCTAGGGGTGCTGCTGGCAAACAGGAAGGGAACAGGGCTCTCTTCACCCGCCTCCCCTCTGGAAGAGACCTCAGGACCCACTTCCAGTTTTTCCATTTTACAGGTGAGGGCGAGGCACATCCCACTCAGTGCCAGGCTGACCCTTTGCCTCTGTCCTTGAAGGAAGGCATCTCAGGAACTCAATGTACCTGATTGTCCCCACCCAGAGTCTACAGCAGGAGAGGCTATTACCCCTCGCCTGCCCTGAAACATCAGAACAGCCATGGGAGGGGGCAACACTGTCCTTGGGAGGCCTCAGTCCTCATCCATCCCACCCGGAGCCCCAAAGCCACGTGACAAGAGTTCAGCCAACTTCCTCCAAGCTGGCTATCCCTTTCCACGCCCGTCTTTGGCGGGTTCCCTTCTGAAAATCCTCCTCTTCCCCCTACGTGCACCTTCCCACGACTTCTATGCTGCTGAGGAGCAGTGGCTCCTCCTGGGTGCCTCTCTGCCAGTTTTCAATGTGAAGAATAAAGACCTCCAGAAGTGGCCGGGCGCGGTGGCTCACGCCTGTAATCCCAGCACTTTGGGAGGCCGAGGCGGGTGGATCACGAGGTCAAGAGATGGAGACCATCCTGGTCAACATGGTGAAACCCCGTCTCTACTAAAAATACAAAAATTAGCT
>PVKV010037355.1:0-14884 GCA_004027835.1 Alouatta palliata
AGCTGCCTGTTGAAAAGGCGCCGGGATCTGTATGATTTCCCGTGCGGTGACCCACTGCGCTGGCTGAAACCGCAGGCGCTGGCGTTTTTTTGCCTGGGAAATCTCCTGGCCTGGCTGTCTGTTTCAGTCCCCTTTTTTAATCAAATGAATGGGCGGCTCTGCCTTCCCGGAGTTCCAATTGCCAGCTAAAACAGCACCCGGACCCACGTATTTTGTATTGGGAACTGCTGCGCCGGGGCGCCGCTCCAAACAGCGGCCGTGAAAACGCCCGCGCTGGCGAAAGCAGCCGAGCTGGCGAAAACAGCCGCGCCGGCCAAACCAGGTGCGCTGGCGACCCGTGGGGCTCCTCCCCCTGGGAATCTCCTGGTCGGTGGGCAATAAAAATCCGCCTGGGAATGTGGCGTCCACTCACCCTCCACGCTTTCACTGGGAGCTGCAATCTTCAGCTGCTCCTAATCGGCCATCTTGGATCTCCCCCATATTTTTTTCTTAATGCTACCATCTATTCCTCCGTTAAGGCTGTATTCAGACTTTTATTTTCTCCCCTCCCCCTAAGGGTTAACTGTTCAGTGATGAGATATAATAGCACTTTAAATCATACCCTGATTTTCTGCCTTTCTCCTTCCTGTTACATCATGAAGACTCTTTTCATCTTTTTGTGCTGTGATACTGACTTAGTGTGTGTAGGTACTCGATAAATGGTTCTTTCCAGTTAGAATCAATTACTTCATTCTTCCTACATCTGATCATTTGCTTCCTCCTACTTTTGGCACTTTAATTTGTGGTATACTACTTTGTATTGATCTTCATACCTGCACTGAAGTAATTTCGAAGACAAGGACTGGACTTGACTTTTCTTTTTGTTTTTTTGAGACAGAGTCTCACTTTGTCACTCAGGCTGGAGTGCAGTGGTGCAATCTTGGCTCACTGCAACCTCTGCCTTCCGGGTTCAAGCAATTCTCCTGCCTCAACCTCTGAGTAGCTGGGATTACAGGTGTGCACCACCACACTCAGCTAATTTTTTGTATTTCTATTAAAAACGGAGTTTCACCATGCTGGCCAGACTGCTCTCAAACTCCTGACCTGCTTGCCTTGGCCCCACCAAAGTGCTGGGATTACAGGTGTGAACCACCGCGCCCAACCTGGATTTTTCTTTGGTAAAATTCTCATTTTTTGATGCTTATGCCCCTTTACTTCAGATTTTATCATACGTCCTGCATCAGTATTAAGTTTTTTCTCAGTTATGTGTATTTAGATTATATTGCTTTAGTTTAGAATAAAGTCTCAAATCTTGGTTTGTGATGCATAAGGTTATTTCATGGCTGGACTTCTCTTTGTTTATATTTGTCCTGTCACTGTGAATTAATAGCCTTTTTAAAAATCTTTTCTACTGAGGCCACTGTATTATTTTCCCCTTTCATTCATCCTCATGAAGTGGTGGGAAGGGTAGGATAGATAATGTTGATGATCTCTACAAAGTGATGCAGAAACCAGTGTACTTGCACCTATTAAAAAGTGACAGCAAATAGTACAGATGACTCCTCCTACCCCCGAGCCATTTAAATGTAAGCTTCCTACCTGAAGTCCTATGACCCTCAGATACTTTAATGCAGTGATCCCCAAACTTTTTGGCACCAGGGACTGGTTTTGTGGAAGACAGTTTTTCTGTGGACTGGGGTGCAGATGACGATGGTTTCAGGATGAAACTTTTCCACCTCAGATTATCAGGCATTAGATTTTCATAAGGAGTGTGAACTCCCGTGTGCAGTTCACAATAGGGTTCACTCTCCTATGAGAATCTAATGCTGCTGGTAATATGACAGGAGGCGGAGCTTAGATGGTAATACTCCCTTGCCTGCTGCTCACCTCTTGCTGTGCAGCATGTTCCTAACTGGCCATAGACTGATACTGGTCCATGGCCCAGGGATTGGAGACCTTTGCTTTAATGTATATTTCTTGGAAACAAGAACATTTTCCTATATGATCACAGAATAACCATTCACATCATTAAATTAACATGGATACATTACTACCACCAAATTCTTGGACCCCATTCAAGTTTCTCCATCTGACCAATGATTTATATACATGTATATATGTGTGTGTATATATATATATATATATATATTTAGTTGACAAATGATCCTTTATTGAAATATTTTCCTTTGTGCTTCTTAACTAGCTGAACATTCTGCTGCACCACTGTTTATGTTATCTATGATCTCATGAGGGTGGTGGTCATCAGCATTGCAGCCCATAGATAAGGCAGTCCTCAGGATCTCTTTAATGGTTCCAGAGAGAGTTCTCTGGCTTAAAGATCAGTGCCACATCTTTGAGCAGTGTTGACAATCTCATCAAAAGTGATATTTGCACCTTGTTTAATATTTTCCTGTTTCTTTCTGTCTCCTAGCCATTCCTTGAGGGCTTTGATGATCAGTGCAGAGGGAGAAGGTACCACCTCAATCTGGGCCTGTCTATTCTGAATAGTCAGTTTTCCTGTAATTATCAGACTCTTCCAGTTGCTAGTTGCTTTGGCAAGTATCATCACCCACCTTTTTTTTGGAGACAGACCCTGGGCACCCATCTTGGGTGCCAGTGCAGATGTGGCATTGACTTTACCCTGGTACAACTTTGATCTTGTTGGGGTGGAACTTCAGCAGCATGGTGGAGGCAGCTGGTGTCGGATGAACCTGGATTCGGTACGACCAAAGAGAGTTGCACCTTGGCTTCCTCTGAGCGAAAAACTGAAGGCAATAATATCTTCTATAGTGAAAAGAACCAGGACTCTAGAAAAGATCTATGTTAGAATCACATGATGGTTTGGTGTATTATGGACTTTAGTCTCTTCAGTCTCCTGGCCAGTGAGTACTCCTTCAAACAGGCTTCTGTGCTTTTCTCTTCTATCATAATTCTTTGAGCACTCCCTTGCTCTTTTATACAAGATGTTTTAGTCTCATTTTGCATTTTTTTCTACCCTAGGCCTGGAACAAATGATTTCTTCTAGAGTCCTGGTTCTTTTTTTTGGGAAATGTTGTTTTAGAGCCAAGTTTTGGGGGCTAGGTATGCCCACTGCTATCAAAAAGTTGCTGCTCACAGGCATCTTCAGTGGTGAGAGCTGGGGAATATATATATATATATACACACACACACAGACACACACACACATACATATCAATATTTATGTCCACATTATATATTTTTAAAACCATGAATTCACTCTAATACCTCCAGTTCTATCCTAATACTACAGGATTCAATTCTAGTTTTTTCCCTTTCTGTATTTACAACCCCTATCTCTGATGCTGAGAAACCTAACTTCCATTATCCTTAAAATATTTACAGTTACGCATCACTTAACAATGGGAATATACTCTGATAAATGTGTTAGGTAATTCCATTGTTGTGCAAGCATCATAGAATGTACTTACACAAACTTAGATGTTGTAGCCTGCTGTATACCTAGTCTATATGGTATGAGCCTGTTGCTCTTCGGATGCAAACTTGTGTAGCATATTACCTTTCTGAATACTGTAGGCAGTTGTAACAATAATAATTTGTGTATCTAAGCATATCTAAATATAGAAAAGGTAGTGCACTGCACTGTGATGTTATGACAGTTATGACATCATTATGTCACTAGACAATAGGAATTTTTCAGCTCCATTATAATCTTAAGGGACCAGTTTTATATGCAGTCAGTCGTTGACCAAAATGTCATTATATGGTGCATCACTGTTCTTACTTGATTAACCTCCTTTGTAACGCACTTCATTTCTGCCACCATATCCTCTTCCATGTCAAAGTCTTATCCTGTTTGAGGTCTGAAACTTCTAAGCTATTATGCATGAGTTATTTGAAGAAGGATTTATGGAGATGATCTTAGGCATCTTAATCTTTTTTATTTATTTTATTTATTTTTTATTTTTTGAGACGAAGTCTTGCTCTGTCGTCCAGGTTAGACTGCAGTGGTGCAATCTTGGCTCACCGCAACCTCTGCCTTTTGAGTTCAAGCGATTCTCTTGCCTCAGCCTCCCCAGCAGCTGGGATTACAGGCACACAACACTGCACCCGGCTGATTTTTGTATTTTTAGTAGAGATGGGGTTTCACTATGTTGACCAGGCTGGTCTTGAACTCCTGACCTCAGGTAATCCACCCACCTTGTCCTCCCAAAATGTTAGGATTACAGGTGTGAGCCACTGCACCGGGCTGGACATCTTAATCTTAATAATATAGATGCAGTATAAATATTCTAAGAGCTTCACATGTATCTGTTTTTTTTTTTTTTTTTCTTTCTTATGGAGTCTGGCTCTGTTGCCCATGCTGGAGCGCAGGGCACAATCTCAACCTCAGCTCACTGCAACCTCCGCCTCCTGGGTTCAAGTGATTTTCGTGCCTCAGCCTCCTGTATACTTGGAATTACAGGCACACACTACCATGCCCTTGTAATTTTTGTGTTTTTAGTAGAGATAGGGTTTCACCATGTTGACCAGGCTGGTCTCGAGCTCTGATCTCAAGTGATCCACCTGCCTTGGCTTCCGTAAGTGTTGGAATTACAGGCATGAGCCACCACACCTGGCCAGGCATATATCTGTTTCATTATCAAAATGAATGACATTAAAAAGTCATGAAAAATGCTTCTTTGTATAATAACTTTAGAGGATCTGGATCATTTAGTGTGATTAATATGGAAGCTTGGAATTAGAAGTGTGCAGAGAGCTAAATGCTTCATTTTTTTCAAACAATGGTTCCAAATTTGGTATAAGCTTCTCTGATTTTTAGGGAATGCAAATTAGATTATCTTAATGGTCAGTTTATGTGATAGTGTTTAATTATAATCAGTCATGAAAGTGCACAGCAACTACTGTTGGAAGATTTCGTAAGAATCCTGAGATCAGCTCAGTCCTAAAGATTTGAGAAACATCTCTTTCAAAATTATTTCAAAAGGGAAAAATATGGCTTATTTAAAAAAAAAATGGCACATATGATACTATGTTTGTTGTGTATTTGTAGAGATAAAGAATTTTTTGTTCTTTAAATGAATCTCATTAAGGGTGCTAGGTATCCAGAACTTTTTTTTTTCTTTTTTTGTAATTAGGGTCAGACTGTATAAAAAACACATTTGTAAATATATTGGTGTATTGGTTTTCTCTCATTGCTGTGACATATTACCATAGTTAGTAGTTTAAAACAGCATTTATCTTACCATTTTGAAACTTAAGTCAGAAATGTGTCCTGGGGCAAGGCTGTGTTCCTTTGGATGCTCTAGGAGAGCATCTAGACCTCTCTTTAATTCACTTGGCCTTTTAGTATTTAGCAAAGCTGTAATATATTTTATATGCAGAAAAATTAGATGCTATAAGATCAAGGTCATAGAGATCATTTAGTCTTATCCATTTATTTCATAGATAAAGATAACTGAGGCCTAGAAAGCTAAAGTCACGTAGTCACTCTAGTCATTGTTTTTACTGCCACCATAGATTTATATTGGATTTCTCCTTTAAGATAAAGAAGAACCTGTTTAGCACTGTTCTCTGTTTTCTGTCTGTTACCAAATGACTGCCTTTTGGAGAATGGTTCACTTGGACTCTTATTGGAGAAACCTTTTTTGAAAACCAGACATTCAGATTATCTGCTTCTGCACTTATTTATCTCTGTACCAAACTATATATTAGGGTCTCAGAACAAAAGGAGAAAAGGCAGTATATGGAGGGTTTTCTCTGTATGTTTCTTTTTGGTTCATTCATTTATGTTCAGCTGGCTTTTAAAAATCGCTTTCTGTTTGCTACTGCTGGAGGAATGTTGAATGCTTTAGAAAGGGCAGGAAGGATTATGGAGTGTATGAGGAACTATGAGAAGGCTAGGATAGCCTGAGCACTGACTCAGAGGAAAGAAGTGGCAGGAGAGGAGGCTGTCAGTATGGAGCTTTCACAGAGCTTAAAGGATTTGGATCTTTGGCCTAAAAATTGAAGGGAAGCAGTTGGAGAATTTTAAACTCCAAAAAATTTAATTCAGTTTACATTTTTAAAATGCTCTGTATGAAGATTGAATTAGAGGGGAGCTAGACAGGATGCTGGAAGCTAATGCTCAAGTGAGAGGTGGTAGTCGCTTATGCTATTTTGGTGGCAAAGTGGAGAATCTGGTGGGATGAGTAGTTTTGAAAATGGGTTTAGAGGGTACATTGACCAAATTCCATTATTGATTGATTGTAGGGGTGAAAAACATCACCTCCCTATTATAACTGGTGTTTCTGCTTTCATTCATTTTGCCAAATTATTTTATCACCAGTTTGACTTGTTACTTTTCTTGTGGCTTTCCCATTCCTTCTTATGTCATATCTAAACTTTGGCTTTCTTCTTTTCATAATCTGTTCTCACTTTATTTCAGTCTGTCTAGTCACTTTTAATCTCTAGTTACTACTACATGTTCCTGAATTTATAGTTGATACTTTATCTCTGTTACCCCTCCTGTAAGTTTCTGGCATTAAGTAAGGACTCAGTAATTAAGTGGTGAAATGGGTGTCATGATGACATGTGATAAATATTGCCTTTTCATAAAAATAAATGGAAACATTTAAATTAAAGGTACTGGCACTTGGTGGCCGTGGCACCAGCACTGGGGATCCGGGCTACCAGGAGCAGTTCCACTGGGTTTCACCCTCAGAGACGTCCATCAGGGCACAGCAGCAAACCAAGATGGAATATGAGTGGACACCTGACAAGCAAGGGCTTCAGCAAATCCTGAAGCTTTGAAGGAGTTCCATTCCCCAGACACCACCATCCAGAGAACTGTACACCAAAAACTGGAACAGCTTAATCAATATCCAGACTTTAACAACTACTTGATTTTTGTTCTTACAAAATTAAAATCTGAGGATGAACCCATAAGATCATTGAATGGTCTCATCTTGAAGAATAATGTGAAATAGGCTTTATTAAAAGTGAATGTTTAGATAATATTGGTGACTCCTCTCCTCTGATGGTATTTTGATCACAACTATAGCCTCTAAGGGAGAGTTGCAGAATTGGCCTGACCGCTTACCAAAACTGTAGCCTGTTGGATTCTGAAGATTATAACACCTGTCAGGGAGCATTTGACACCCTTCAGAAGATTTGTGAAGATTCTGCTGAGATTTTAAATAGTGATGTTTTAGATCATCCTTTCAACATCATGATTCCCAAATTTTTACAGTTCTTCAAGCACAGTAGTCCAAAAATAAGGTCTCATGCCGTTGCATGTGTCAATCTGTAACCAGGGAACAGGAGCAGGGCTGCGGGGGCATTCCAGTGACGTTCACTGTTCCCCAATCGAATGTGTTTTTTCCAGGTATTTGGGCTCTTATTCACCCAATAATGGGGAGGAGACCCAGGCGGCCACGGAGATACTGTTCAAGTAAATATCAGACCCAAAGACCTTTGCAGAAAAGCGACTTATTAGGCAGAGAGAGAAAAAGAGAGAGAGATAGCTCCCACGCTGTCATGGGAGGATATCCAGAGATGGAGTCCGCACAGGTAAAGAGAGAGAGGGCTCCCACGTCGCTGTGGGAGGGGATCCCAGAGAGGGAAATCCATATAGGTAAGGGAATAGGTGGAATTTAACCCCGGAGTTACTCCGGCCCCATTCAAGTTCTTGTCCAGTGAAAGGAGTTTTTTCCAAACTTCCTCTGGAGTGATTGTTCTTCAACTCTGATGCTAGATTGGCTGCCTGGCTCACAGTAGAGCCCCTCCTTCCAAGGATTTTGGTAGGCTTTCCAAACAAAGGAAGCTTACCTGGGCTTTCTACCTAACCCATGCTGGTGAAAGTTAGACAAAGAACTCTAGTTCCCCTTTGGGAATGAAGGCAGGTTGGGCATGTTGCTGGGAAGTTCTTGCCTTTGAAACCATGCCCACTGTGGGCTTGGGAAGAGAAGTTAACATAGTCCCTCAAATCAGTCTGTCATCAGTAGGATGTTGCACATTGATTCTTTTACTGAGTTTCACACTGATTCTTTTACTGAGACTTTGCATTGGTTGGTGATGAAGAACCAGAAGTAGGGAAAAATGTGTGCCTAGCACTTGTGATATTGCGCAAAGTTCAAATGGATTGTCTGCTCCCTCACATGCATAGTAGAGTTGAGTACATCCTACAGAGGACTCGAGATCAAGATGAAGATGTGGCTTTAGAAGCCTGTGAATTTTGACTAACTTTAGCTGAACAGCCATTATGCAAAAATGTACTTGTAAGGTGTCCTCCTAAGTTGATTCCTGTGTTAGTGAATGGCATGAAGTGTTCAGATATAGATACTATCCTACTTAAGGATGATGTTGAAGAAGACAAGATGATTCCTGATAGTGAACAGCATATATGGCCACATTTTCACCGATCAAGGACAGTGGCTGAGCAGCATGATGAAGGTGGAATTGAAGATGAAGACAATGTTGATGATGATGATACAATTTCTGACTGGAATCTAAGAAAATGTTCTGCCGCTGCCCTAGGTGTTCTTGCAAATGTGTATCATGATGAACTACTGCCACATATTTTGCCCCTTTTGAAAGAATTACTTTTTCATCATGAATGAGTTGTTAAAGAATCAGGCATCGTGGTTTTAGGAGCCATTGCTGAAGGTTGCATGTGGGCGTGATTCCATACTTGCCTGAGCTTATTCCTCACCTTATTCAGTGCCCCTTTGATAAGAAGGCTCTTGTGTGTTCCATAACATGCTGTACTCTTAGCCACTATGCACACTGGGTAGTCAGCCAGCCACCAGACAGGTACCTGAAGCCATTAATGACAGAATTGCTAAAGTGCATCCTGGATAGCAACAAGAGAGTACAAGAAGCTGCCTGCAGTGCCTTCGCTACCCTAGGAAGCTTGTACAGAACTTGTTTCTTACCTTGCTTATATACTTGATACCCTGGTCTTTGCATTCAGTAAATACCAGCATAAGAACCCGCTCATTCATTACAATGCCATAGGAATATTAGCAGATTCAGTAGGATATCATTCAAACAAATCAGAATATATTCAGTTGCTAATGCCTCCACTGATCAAGATGTGGAACATGTTAAAGGATGAAGATAAAGATCTCTTCCCTTTGCTTGAGTGCCTATCTTTAGTTGCCACAACACTGCAGTTTGGCTTCCTTCTGTGCTGTGAACCTGTGTATCAGCGTTGTATAAACCTAGTACAGAAGACTCTTGCACAAGCCATGCTGAACAGTACTCAACCAGATCAATCTGAAGCTCCAGATAAATATTTTATGATAGTGGCTCTTGATTTACTGAGTGGCCTGACTGAAGGACTTGGAGGCAACATTGAACAGCTGGTAGCCCGAAGTAACATCCTAACACTAATGTATCCTAACACTAGTGCATGCGGGATAAAATGCCAGAAGTTCAACAGAGTTCTTTTGCCCTATTAGGTGATCTCACAAAAGCTTGCTTTCAGCATGTTAAGCCTTGTATAGCTGATTTCATGCCAATATTGGGAACCAACCTAAATCCAGAATTCACTTCAGTCTGCAACAATGCCACAAGGGCAATTGAAGAAAGTTCCATTCAAATGGGTATAGACATGCAGCCTTATATTCTATGGTGTTGCACCAGCTTGTAGAAATCATTAACAGACCCAACACACCAAAGTTGTTAGAGAATACAGCAATAACAACTGGTCGTCTTGGTTACATTTATCTTCAAGAGGTGACCCCGATGCTACAGCAGTTTGTAAGACCCTGGTGCACCTCTCTGAGAAACATAAGAGACAATGAGGAAAAGGATTCAGCCTTCCATGGAATTCGTACCATGATCAGTGTGAATCCCAGTGGTGTAATCCAAGATTTTACATTTTTTGTGATGCTGTTGCATCATGGATTAACCTAAAAGATGATCTCAGAGACATGTTCTGTAAGATCCTTCATGGATTTAAAAATCAAGCTGGTGATGAAAATTGGAGGTATTTATCTGACCAGTTTCTGCTTCCCTTAAAAGAGTATCTTGCAGCTCTTTATGGCGTGTAATCTAATAGACTTAAGCTACAGTCCCAAAATTAGGGGTCCTTCCGTCTTAGAGACTATGAGGGAGCCTCTGCAGCCAGGGAAAATGTTAACAGGGAGAAGGGTAAACCAGTAGGGAATACAATACATAAAATCACAACCCTACTGGGAAGGGTGGGAGGGAAGTTTTGCTGTCAAGTCTTTGTTGGGATACGCTTTAACATCTGGAGCTTTTGTGGGTGGAAACATGTCTCCAATTACAGCTCCACACGGGATTTGAAGAAGCAAAAAAAAAAAAAAAAAAATCTATTCAGTCTACTCACAAAATAGTACATTATGGGGAATTGTACCAAAGCAAGAACCATCTAAATGATGCATAGGGACAAGAAAGAGGAACAATTCTATAGCATACAATAAAGGAAACCTAAGAATGGGAGTTATAAATAGTAAGGAAGCTTTTTTTTTTAATTTAAAATTTTTTAAATACGTTTTTCCACATGATGGGACCTTGTTTTGTGTGTTGATGAAGAACTATACAAACAAAGCTAATATAGTTAAAATCAGCTTGCCTTCCCATAGGAGTAGCAGGTTCTTGGAAGTTGCAATTTAAGGTACCCCCCAAAAGTTGGAAATAAAACAAGCATAAACAATGAAGCGCACTGTGAAATGCCAAATGAGTCACTCCTTTTACCTTTTTTGGGGTGGGGAGGGAGGAAGGAATAAATGGGATAGGGCATATCAAACTAAAGATGACATCTTAATTTTGCTTTGAACATTAATGTAGCATGTATAATTTGATGGTTGTACTTCATCAGATTGAATTTCTAGGCCAAGATGTTATTTTTTAAAGTACAGTTTAAGGTTCAGGCAGGCATTCTGGCTCACAGCGGTTGAAAGTAATTTAAATTAGTGGGAAAGTAGCATGGTTGCATCGTATAGAGAGATTGATACTCATTTACCTATGTTGTGCCAGTTTGTGTTGCAGTTTACCAATTCAGTACAGCCTTGCATTTAAAGTTCCTTTTTAAGATTCGTGGATTTTATTTTTATTAAGAATATAGATATATAAAGTAACTATCGTTTACAACTAGGCCTTGAAATATCTTCTTTAGGATCTGTTAGGAATAAGATTGATACTGTATTGTGTGTAACCTGCACAATGTGGAAAGCTGATATACCTGTGCAAAATCTTTGCCTCTGTGCTATCAGCGTGATGTGCTTTTTGCATGGTTATATGCTACTAGTGATTTTATCAAAACTTCTAAAATTTAAATTACATGGTAAAAGATCTATAAAAGGCTGCATAAATGTTAGTTGGCACATAAAGACAATTTGTGGAAGTTGAAAAATGATTGCTATATTTCAGTGTTTATTCCCACTCAACATACTGCTTTCTAACCTTCCTTTTTTTGTTGTTCAAAGCATGATCTTAAAGATATGTTTAAGTTAATGGATGTAATTCCCACACTGTATTTTGCGCATGTTGTGGCCCTCTGTGCTGTAGATATATGCACACAGGGTGCAAATTAAAAGCTGCAGAGTGAAAGTTGGTTTGGACCCTCTTCATTTTGTTTAGCTTTTCTGTTATTTTTCTCTACTTACATGTATTTCTGTGAATAAATCCTTGTTAAGTTAACCCTTAAAAAAAGTTAAAGGTACTGTTTAGTATTTTTCGCTTAGTTTTCTATACACATTATGACATAACCTGTTTACAAAGTAAGTTTCTAAGGCATCACGTGTCATAATAGCAAGCTGCAAGTAACTAAAAATATGATGCTAGCATAGATGTGGTAGTGGAGGGACAGCTTACAGAAAGTTGGGATGGTCCTAATGTAGGTAAATAGAAATCTCAAACTGATAATTAATACTTTCAGGTATGCTTTGACATTGAATGACAAAATTTGAAAGAATAGAAGGAAGCTATTCCAACTCCAGTAGTGAATCTTTCATGTCCATTTAATTATCAGTATAGAGCCTTTTTTGTCCTATTAATAGAACTTTTATGTTTTAAGAAAAGTTTAAATGTATGAAATGCAGTTGTTGTGATTCTTTAAACATATTTATATTTTTCTTTATTCAGAATTAATGTTTCTTATAGATTAAGTATATTACAATATGAAGTTCAGTTCAATAATTCTTGAGCTTCTACTATTTTCCAGATATATTCTTAATTTCTTAGGTCAATGAGGTAGATAAGAGTGTCCTTGTCATTAATTAGTTCAAAATCTTGTTTGATAGGCAGATAAATTATAAACACGTGATTGTAGTATGAATTGGTAAATTATTAGTAAGCACGTGGTCTTGAAATAACATAAAGGAAAGATGTGTGTGTGTCAGGGAGTCATTCAGAAGCTTTTGAAGAGGAAGTTAACATCTGAGTTGTGTGCTGAAGAATGAATGCAAGTTTTATCAATTGACCAAGGAAATTAGAAGATGAACATTTTAGTGTAGGGAACAGCATGTACAGCATGAGTGTATCACAAAATCATGATGTGTGAGAAAGGAATATCAGCATTGCCAAGAATATAGTGTGTGGGGTAGAGGGTAGTTGGAAATGAACCCAGGGAAATAAGATGGTGGAAAGGAAGGAAAATTCAGTATCTCAAACTGAAAGGACAAATGATATTTATAAATCAGATTTTTAAAGTAAGAAAGATATAACATTAAATATTATCAATATTTCTGTATCAGCTCTTCATACACACTTCCCATCTATGTATGAGACAATGGAATATTTTTTTCTGAACACTTTTTCTCATAAAAATGAAGTTACTGGATTATCTAAACTCCTTCTTGATCAAAGCCTGTGCTTCAGAGAAAAAGTCAGTGAACTTAAAATTAATTTATTCATAAACAGAGAGCGGGCTGAGTGCAGTGGATCACACCTGTAATTCCAGCACTTTGTGAGGCTGAGGTGGTAGGATTGCTTGAGCCCAGGAATTTGAGACCAGCCTGAGCAATGTGGCAAGACCCCATCTGTACAAAACACTAAAAAATTAGCCGAGTATGGTGACATATGCCTGTGGTTCCAGCTACTTGGGAGGCTGAGGTGGGATGATCACCTGAGTCCAGGAGGTTGAGACTGCAATGAGCCATGATTGCGCCACCGCCCTCTAGCCTGGGTGACAGAGCAAGACCCTGTCTTTAAAAAAAGAAAAAAAAAAAAAACAGTGTAATATATTCCTTTTACCTAGCATAGTACCTGGCGTAGAGTAGATGTATAATGAGCAATATTTTTGGAGAAAATATTGAATTCTGTCATCTGCATCAAGTAGCTATTATAAAATTGTTATAGTTAATGAGGACACTGAAACTAAGAGTCTTTCACTGATTGAATGAATTTTAGGAGTTGTTGAAGTTGCTCTTCTAGCCTGAATAAGTAATTAAATATTTTTCAATTTAGGCTATTCTGTTTTATTGTCCTGTGGTGATTGAAAGTATTGCCTTCAGGCTCTTCAACTTCTAGTGGCATTTAGGTGGTACTTCCATAATCTTTGATGCCTTTTCTGGTCTTGGGAGTCCGGCAACCTGTATTAGTAGAAGCTGCCAGCTTGGTAGCTTCAGTTGAGTTGCATGGAGACACAGATGGGAAAGTTGGTCTGTTGAACCTCTTTTTACCTTTTAGTACATGGGTAAAGGAGAAAGTAACATAAGAACATTAGACCAACCATTGGGAAACCCAGATTTCAACCATAGCTGTATAATTAGTGTCTCATATGACATAACGTATAGAGTTCTTCCTCCATGAGAGGTTGCATCAACTGATTGGAGCCTTTTCCCAGCTCTGAAATTCTACTTTCTTTCCCTTTCCTCTGGGACTTTATTTACTCTTTCCTTGTTTTTCTTCCTTGCTGGATGAACTGGGGACATTGTTTTAAAAATACATTCCCTCTGTGTGAAATTTTGTTTTTTAGTTTTACTTTAAGTCGTGGAATACATGTGCAGAATGTGCAGGTTTGCTACAGAGGTATACATTTGCCATGGTGGTTTGCTGCACCTATCCACCTGTCATCTAGGTTTAAGCCTCACATGTATTAGATATTTGTCTTAATGCTCTCCCTCCCCTTGACCCACCCCGCAATAGGCCCTGGTGTGTGATATTCCACTCCCTTTGTCCATTTGTTCTCATTGTTCAGCTCCCACTTATCAGTGAGACATGCAGTGTTTGGTTTTCTGTTCCTGTGTTAGTTTGCTGAGAACGATGGCTTCTAGCTTCATCCAAGTCCCTGCAAAGGACGTGAACTCATGTTTTTTACGGCTACATAGCATTCCATGGTATATATGTGGCACATTTTCTTTATCCAGTCTGTCATTGATGGGCATTTGGGTTGGTTCCAGTCGTTGCTATTGTGAACAGTGCCTCAATGAACATGTGTGCATGTGCCTTTATAGTAGAATTATTTATAATCCTTTGGGTATATACCCAGTAATGGGATTGCTGGATCAAATGGTATTTCTGCTTCTAGATCCTTGAGGAATTGTCACACCATCTTCCACAATGGTTTAACTAATTTATAGTCCCACCAACAGTGTAGAAGCGTTCCTATTTCTCCACATCCTCTCCAGCATCTGTTGTTTTCTGACCTTTTAATAATCACTATTCTAACTGGTGTGAGATGGTGTCTCATTGTGGTTTTGATTTGCATTTCTCTAATGACCAGTGATGATGAGCTTTTTTTTCATATGTTTGTTGGCTGTATAAATGTCTTCTTTTTTTTTTTTTTTTTTTTTGAGACGGAGTTTCGCTCTTGTTACCCAGGCTGGAGTGCAATGGCGCGATCTCGGCTCACCGCAACCTCCACCTCCTGGGTTCAAGCAATTCTCCTGCCTCAGCCTCCCGAGTAGCTGGGACTACAGGCACGTGCCACCATGCCCGGCTAATTTTTGTATTTTTAGTAGAGACGGGGTTTCAC
>PVKV010037356.1:0-14883 GCA_004027835.1 Alouatta palliata
TGTCTCCCCCACCCCTTTCTCTGCTTTCCTTGCTTCTCTCCTTCCTCTATTTCTTTTTCACTCTCAGACTTCCACGGGTGCTCAGGATACATGGAGCAGCATCAGGGAAGTCAGGAAAAGTCTGGAGCTCTCTGATCATTTCAGAACCATCTCCTGGAGCACATGGGTTAGGGCAAACCATAAGCTCCTGGCTAGTACACAGAAATATGGAGCAGCCCTTCTATTGATAGGGAGAAGGTAGCTATGATTTCTCTTTCACTTTCCTGTAAGTCTTAGAAATCCAGGCCCAGATCTTAGCCAGGCAGGAAACCACTCTGTTTGATGGAGTGAGTGGCAACGTGGGCCTTGACTCTAAACTCCTTCTGCTTATTTAGGATGTGCCCCAAGGTTCTGACAATGTCGGGGAATGCCTGGGCTGTGGCTGGACTGTCAAACACCCTCAAACTCAGGTACCCGAAAGCCCTCAGGACTGTGAGCCACATCATGAGCCTCACTGTGGGGTTGGAAGGGAGGTGTATTTGGCAGCACAGGTGGAATATCCATCTTTATGTCCCCAGCATTTTGCCGTAGCTGACACAGAGCTAGAATTCAGCAAATGCCTGATGGGTGAATGGCTGAATGATATTTTGATGAAAGGGGCGAGTGGATGATTAAAGCTCTGCACTGCAAAGACATTCTGTAAAGCTTTGTCTCACTCACTGCAGGCCTGGGATAGTTATCTTTATTTGCAAAACTCCAAACTAGGACTTTAGCCCTTTGAACATGTAGAATTTCCATTCTAGTAACAAAGTATTTTCAACTGAAATAAAATTAGATAATAGGAGTATACTACTAAAGACCCTTTGCTAAATGTGGCTTACTTGACTATTTCTATTGCAACTGCCGTCTAAACAGTCCTTGCTGAACTGAGGGACCCAGAAGTCTTAGCAGGCAAAATTAGTGCCTACTCTAGTTTTCTGCCTATTCATTTAGGAATATTTCTGTTACTTATAAATTTCTGTCCAATTCTGTCCTCATATACTAACACACTTAGATTCATTAATTTAAAAAATATTTAGCCAAGCCCAAAAGATACATTTGACTTTTACTAAGCAATAGAGGAAAATAAAGATGGTGCCTGACAGCACATGAAGCTGACCCAAGCTGGCCCTGTGTCACAAAGGGGTTAGAAGACAACTCATATGGCAGTTGAGAAAGGAAAAGAAAGCTCTTATGATATCTCCTTATTTGGAACCCCAAAGCATATGGCTCTAACACTGGTCTCCACTAAAGAACAAATGTAAGTTTCTAAGATTCTAGTATCTAAATGTAGATGAAATGTTGACTTTTTCTCAACCTCCAAGCCCAGTGTCACTTCCTGGAAGTAAGAACACAATGCAGTAAAGAAGATTTTGCTAGTAGAGATGAATCAGGTTTGCTTCATCCTATTAGAAGAAGGAACCGTCTAACATTTGGGGCATCCAACAAAGGGGGCTGCATTCATCAAACTTCTCTGGGCTATGTTGTGATAGCATATACCCAAAAATCCCGCCAGCTGTACAATAGGTTTTCTCTAGTCTAAGTTACTGGCCATGTGAGAGTCAGCTGTATCTTTATTCTAGGAGCAAGAATAAAGGGGCAGCCCCTAACTGCACATGCATGTCTAATAGCAGTGGAACAGAAAGATGGGAGAACAAAAAGACGGCTCTGCAATCATTTTCTCTGTAGTGGCCCATGTGTCTTCCTTTCATATATCTCTGACTGATGCAGGACCAAGTGCAGGACCAGGTTAAGCCAGGTCTTATGGGTTGACTTGTATCCCTCAAAAAACATATATTGAAGTCCTAATGCCCAGTTCTTCAGAATGTGAACTTATTTAAAAGTAGGGCCATTGTAAATATACTGAATTAATCCAATATGTCTGATGTCCTTATAAGAAGAGAAGAGACACAGACACAGATGGAAGGCCAAGTAAATACAGAAGCAGAGATTAGAGCTATGTTTCCACAAGCCAAGGAACACCTGGGCCTACCAGAAACTGGGAGAGGCAAGGGAGGACCCTCCCCTAGAGGCTTCAAATGCACTGTGACCCTGCTGACACCTTGATTTCAGACTTCTAGTCTCTAAAACTGTGACTGTGAGAATACATTTCTGTTGTTTTAAGTCACCCAGTTTGTCGTGCTTTGTTATGGCAACCCTGGAAACAAATACACCAGGTATCGTAAGGGGACAGGGTGGGCCAGGAAAGGGCACAAGGGAGGGACTTAGTAAGAAGGGCCAGCAAATACTTAAATACAAATGCAACCTACTGTGAGAGTCCAGTGCAGTCTTCAGCAGAGACCACCCATGACCACCCATGGTTGTCTCTCAAGAAAAGGATCCTACATTAGACAGGAACGGTGGTTCTTAACCATTGCTAGGCATTAGAATTTCCTGGGAAGCTTTGAAAACGTGCATATTTTAGATTCACCTTTAAAAATCTCCCACCTTCTAAAGTACTTGTTCATTAGATTTGGAGCAGATTCTGGGATTGTAAGTTTTGAAAATAAGCTTCCAGGTTCCAAGAATGATGCATAGCTCTGATTAGGAGCCAGAGAGTAGAAGGCCAGCTTCTCCTCCTAAGTTCCTCACAGTGTCAGGTTTCTAATGGTTGCTCTGGCTCAGCAGGGGGTCAGGTGACTTCTTGGTGAGCTTGTTCTTTTGGTTTACTTAAAATACATTGAAGATCTCATTGAAACTGCAAAGGCATAGATTTCTTTTTCAAACATTTACAGTCCCAAGCTCTTCTCAGGGTTTTTAGAATCACAGAACATTTGCTGTGATCCCAGAAACTGGAAGGTGAGTGAAAAGAGAGTTCCACAAATTCTTTTTGACTCTTCCAGGTAAAGCATGGAGGGATGAGTTACACAACTCTTGTTTTGCTATAGGAAAACTACTCTTGATGATAATTGTTGCTCTCAAAATATGTTTGTTGTAGATTGCGTGTTTATCACCACAAAGTTTGTGTTTGAAACACTAAATCTCAGTGGAAAAGTATTAGAAAGTGGGCCCTTGGAAGAGAAATAGATTTAGATGAGGCCATGAGGATACAGCCCTCCTAATGCGATTTAGTGACTTTATTTGGACACAGATAAGTTCCTTTTTTAAAGGGGGAATTTGCATATGAAGGGGAGTCACTAGAAGCATCCTACTACCACTGAGGATATAATTCAGAACTATGATTTAAATTAACAGTTGGAAATAACCTGCCAAGTTAGCCCCTCTCCTGTGAAGTGAATGAGAACAAGTCCTTTCCCAGCAAGCAAGTCCTATGTCACTTGCCTTAAACAGATTGTCTCTACTCCCACACCTTGAGAAAGAGCTCTCACTGCCTTTCTGGGCTAGGCTGTGAATCTGAGATTATTAGCCAGATCTGGTATCATAGTTGGCACCGAAAGACAGCTGTCCCATTTCCCAACTTCATCCACTGTTCTGTAATTCCTCACTTCTAATTTCTTGACTGTCTCCTGGAACTTTTCACTGTGCTCCACTTACTATATTCTCCCTTTCTCCCCTTCACCCTAGGAGTCACAGCAGACAATTTACCAACTCTCCATAAAGCCACAAGAGAAATGTTAATGTTCGGTTCGTGTTGCACTACTCTCTAAGCCTTTCATCTTTCACTCTCTGATAAAAGATCTTCCTTTGAGGCTTTTGCTCCATTTAGCCTTGTTAACCTTTCTCAACCCAATAATGTATTATTAACCATTCAGTCATTTCCCTTCACTCTCTTAAGACTGGCATTTAGGCTCTTAGTTATCCTCTCCTCTTTCACTCTTGTGGCATTTGGAATCTTCACTTGTCCAACAACCTAGCTTCACAATTCCTTATCTCAACTTCTGCTGTCCATCAATTGTTACCTGTCACCCCAAATCATACAAATATTAAAAGAGAGGCAAGAAAGTAGCATCTAAAAGAAATCTGGATAAAAGTTATGTTTTTATTAAAAAAAATTTTTTTATTATACTTCAAGTTCTGGGGTACAATTGCAGAACATACAGGTTTGTTACATAGTTGTACACATGCCGTGTTGGTTTGCTGCACCCATTAACCTGTGATCTACATTAGATATTTCTCCTAATGCTATCTCTCCCCAATCCCCCCACCAGATGACAGACCACGGCATGCAATGTTCCCCTCCCTGTGTCCATGTGTTCTCATTGCTCAACTCCCACTCATGAGTGAGAACATGTGGTGTTTGGTTTTCTGTTCTTGTGTTAGTTTGCTGAGGACGATGGTTTCCAGCTTCATCCATGTCCCTGCAAAAGATATTTTTAATGTAAAAAATTAAGCAATAGAAGCAACTTTTCTGTTTCTTTGGAGGGAAAGGGATGAGTACAGATAAAGACAGGTTTACGAGTTAAGAAAGTGGAAAATAAAGAAGTATTGACAAATAATTTTTAACTTCTTTGCAAAATAAAAGATGAGATCATCTTCTGAGAGTGAGAGAAAAAACAGATGGATTGGAGGTTTGTGGGGAATGGCAATGTTTTAAAATACTATAGTCAAATTGCATGAGTGAGTAAATTATCAGAGAACCATTGTACAATTGCCAGCAGCAGAGTAGAGGCCTGTTTCAATGGAGTGGTGCCAATCTGCTCTATTAAGTGACTTCCTTTTGCAGGCACAAAGAAAATAAATACTTGGCTTCATGGAAGTCAGGTTTTTGTTGAAAAGTTATGAAGTGTTATCTTCCTTTCTTTTTTAAAGATTATGTATTCCCCATGACCAGTACATGGTAGATAGGCCACAAATACAATCATCCTAGGTATCACGGAGGATTAGTTACAAGACCCCCCATAGATACCAAAATTCATGGATACTCAAGTCCCTTATATAAAATGGTGTAGTATTGGCATATAATTTACATACATCCTCCCATATACTTTAAATCATCTCTAGATTGCTTATGATACCTAATGTAAATGCTATGTAAATATTTACTATACTTTAAATCATCTCTAGATTACTTATAATACCAACTGTAATGTAAATGCTATCTAAATAGTTGTATTGTTAAGAGAATAATGATGAAAAAAAGTCTTAACATGTCCAGTACAGATAGAAGTGTTCACTTTTCTTTGAATATTTTTGATCAGTGATTGAACCCATGGATACAGAGCCCACAGGTGTGGGGTGCCGACTATATTTGAACATTTTCCCACTGTACAAGACAATTTCTTTGAAACAGTGTTATTGCATAAAGGACGATGATATCTAAGCTCACTAAGGAGGAAAGTAAAGGAAGGTGATTTGATATATTGGAAAAAACATGTGATTCAATATAGAGGACCCTGTTGAGGTTGAAAAGGAAGAAAGAGAGAGAGAGCCAGAGACAGACAGTCAGACATGGGCAGAGGCTTAAATAAATTGTCTCACATGATTGTGAGTCCAAAATCTGCAGGACAGGCTTACAGGCTGGAAATTCAGGTAAGAGTTGATGTTGCACTCTTGAGTTCAAAGGCTGGAAACCTAGGCAGAATTTCTATGTTATGGTTTGGAGGTTTAATTCCTTCTTTTTTGGGGAACCTCCTCAGTCTTTGCTATTAAAGCCTTCAATTGGTTGAATGAGGCACACCCACATTATAAAAGGTAATCTACTTTACTCAAAGTCTACTGATTTAAATTTTAATCACATTTGAAAAATACTTTCACAGCAACATCTAGCCTGGTGTTCGACCAAACAACTGGGCACCATAACTTAGTCAAATTGACACATACAGTTAGTTATCACAGGTAGCAATGAAAGTAGAGAAGATTATAGTTAGAAAGTTGATGATTAAACTGGTGAATCTGGAGGCAGAGCAGTATGACAGAGTCCATGGAATGATGAATGTGGACAATGAGGGTGGCAAGAAGAAGGTCAATGGAGATGTGAAAGTCAAGGAGCTGAGAATCCAGCATAATGACTGGACTCATCCACTTGGGCAATGGACTCATCCACTTGGTCATCTAGGATGCTGTCGGGTGAGGCAGAGAGAAAGAATGTGAGCCATGAGATAAAATTTTTACTGAATGATAGGTAATGATCAGAGAGAAGAAAGATGACCAAGAAAGTGAGAGAGGGTAATATAATCAAATGGCATGAACCCCATTGGAGAGGTCTCCGACCCTCTGCTCTACCATTGGGTGATCTTAAGTAAGTCACTTAATCTCGGTGTGTCTGGGTTTCTTCAAATTCCAATTCTAGTTTAATATTTAAAGGCTGCTGTGGGAGTCAAGAAGAGCAGTAAATGGAAAAGTAGTTTGTAAGAGGCAGCCAAACCAGTTAGAGAGAAATTAAGGTTTCTTGATACCAATAGCAAGCACTGGAGTATGTCTCCAAACAAATTTAAGAAATTTCTGGTTGTGATTTAAAGAAGTCGTGGTAGCCAGCCTCCACCAGGACCCACAGATGAACCTCATTCTCCTGGTACTCCGCCCTTGCATAGGGCCTTTCCACATTTAACAGGGCTGACTTGTGTAACAAATAGAATGTAATAGAAGTGATGGTATGTGACTTCCAAAACTAGGTCATAAAAAGCATTGTAGTTTCCTCTTTGCTCTTGGATCACGTACTCTAGTGGCAGCCAGTCACCATGACATAAGGACACTTAAGCAGTTCTATGAGAGGACCTAGGCACAAAGAACTGAGGCTTCCTAATAACAGTCATGTAAGTGAACCATTTTGGAAGCAAATCCTCTAGTGCTGGTTAAGTTTTCAGATGACTCCAGGCCCATCCAATATCTCTACTGCAAGATGAGAAACCCTGAGCCAGGAACACTTACCTAAGCTGTTCCTGAATTCCTGACCAACAGAAATTGTGAGTGAAAAATAATTATTGTTTTAACCTACCAAGCTTTGGGGTAATTTGTTATGTGACAATAAATAAATTATGTAAGAGGTATTTGTTTCCATCGAATCTTAAACCTCTTTACTCATACTTCCTACCTGTGTATAGACATGAAAGTAGATTATTTTTAAAGTATACTGACAGGAGTCGGGAGGCATCTTTTTGTTTTGAGGAATATCTATTACTCCTTAGACTTTGGCTTACCCAGGTGTAAAAAGAAGGGTTGCCGTGACACTCTGAAGGTCCTCTCTAGATACAAACTCTGTGGACAACCTCTTGAATGAGATAGTTGCTCACAAAACAGACGTGGTCTCACTATGATGCTAAATTAAAGTTCAACAGACTAATTTCATTGACTGAATTTTCATAAAACTGTGTTTCAGAGATAAGGCAGACCAGAGCAAGTCAAAAAAAGAACTGGAGAGAATATAAGGAATTCACTTATTCTAAATTTAATCCTTATATGGAAGTATCTCATGACATACCCCAAAATTGTGTTGCATGTAGTTCTGCAGTAGTGATATACTTGATAATATTTTTATGTTTCTGGTCCTTTCAGACTTGTTTCACTTTATAAATAATATTACGTTTTACTAAATTAAATTTTTAGAGCTGCTTCTATAACTATACCTCTCCAATAACTAAATGATTTGAAAATTGGAAAAAGCATATAACAGAATAGGTTATCTAGTATTTTAGATACTTAGAATATTCACACAGTGAATTTTCAGCTATGATTAAATCCATCGAGTTCTCCCATTTGATCATTTTAAAAAGGAAATTCAGACATATTAAGTCAATTAAATTGGTTTGATGTTTATTTTATCCTCTGACCTAGATTCCTGTACTCTCCCATTGGCTTTAACTTTTTGTGGGACAGTCTTGTACTGGAACTGATCTTTGGAGTAACTTTAATATGGCTACTTGGTATTCCCAAGAAAGTAACAGACTCCCATCATTCTGTTTTACATTTTCCTAGTTATGGTGAGGTTGTTCTTTTCCCAATCCCTCTTTATTCCTCCTCTTGACGTAAAACATATACACACATCGCTAATCTTCTCTACACAATTTATTCCGAACTGAGGGGAAATGGGGCCTCTGTCTCTATTTTTAGGATTGTGTAAGCATTTGCTCTTGTTAAATATTGCTATTAACTGATTATATTGGACGCTTCTTAAATACCTCCGGACCTTTAGCCACCTGCTCTGCCTCAGCTGCTGTTTCTGCCTACCAACCCTACTCAGAACCCACATTTCTCACTGCCTGCGGCCAACCAGTTGCTCCCCTGTGAATGCTGGCCACTCTCACTTGGCAGCTGCTCTATGACAAGGCTAACCATGTCTGATCTCTGTCTCCTCTCATCACTTATAGACTTTAAGGAAATGTCACACTACAGACATGAACAAGGAAGCCAGATTTTACAACCAGGAAGTCAAGTGTGGGGGTACATGTAGGGTGTGTGTGTGGTGGGGGTTATCTATCTAAAGAATGAAATTTGGCTACTTGAAAACAGGTATTGTCAGGGAGTCCACTGATAAATTTCTTCTCCTTTCTCCCTCTCATGAATTGGGCAGGGCACAACTTCTGAAGCTGTCCTGCATGGCTGTGCAGATGTCCATGAAAGGTCACCTGCTCTGTGTCTTCCAGGGTCCCCGTGAGACAGTAGCCATAGAAATCATGCATCCTTGCACCCTTTCCCTCCCTGACTCGCTTCTCTTTATGCTTTCTCCAGCCTGGGATTTTACCTCTCAAATTTAAAGACAAATCTTAATCTTAATCCTCGAGTCTGCCTTTGTTTTCCAGGAAATCTGGACTAAAACACTGATCAGTTTTTAAAAATAGTAACATATTTGTACTCTTTTCCTATCTTTCTACTTAAAATCTGCATGGGTACTTTGGGGATCTGCCTGCCTAGGTGGCTCTATATGCAACTTTAACAATGCTTACAAACATGCATATGTAGGAGATATAATTTCTCTTCTATAATTAAGGATAAGTGAGCTACACTGACCTGCGTGCTGGTTCTTGCACATTCCAGGCACATTCCTGCCTTTGTATTTGCTATGACTTCTGCTTACACTACTCTCCACCCAGACATTCACACTCCTGCACCTCCCTCAGGCCTGTGCTCAGTCTTTCCCTGATCATTCTATTTAAAGTCATAGCCCCTTCCCTTCTTCTATCAATTCCCTATCTCATCTCCTGCTTTTTTAAATAGCTTTATTGCCCTCTGACACGTTATACTTATTTATTTGGTTTATCTGTCTCTCCCAATTAGAATATAGGCAACACAATGAGGGCAGTAATTTTCTGTATATTTTCTTCACTGCTGTAATCAAGTTCCCTCCAGTGTCCACAATAGTGCCCCACAAAAAAGTGCTCCGTGGTTTTTTTTGTTTGTTTTAAATATATATTTTATTCCATTTTTGGTTTCAGGGTACATGTGAAGAACATGCAAGATTGTTGCATAGGTACATACATGGCAATGTGGTTTGCTGCCTTCCTCCCTAACACCTATATCTGGCATTTCTCCTCATGTTAGCCCTCCCCAACTCCCACCCTCCACTGGCCCTCCCCTAGTTCCCCTCACACAGACCCCAGTGTGTAATGCTTCTCTCCATGTGTCCATGTGTTCTCATTGTTCAATACCCACCTATGCAGTATTTGGTTTTCTGTTCTTGTGTCAGTTTGCTGAGAATGATGGTTTCCAGGTTCATCCATGTCCCTACAAAGGATGCAAACTCATCGTTTTTTACGGCTGCATAGTATTACATGGTGTATATGTGCCACATTTTCCCTGTCCAGTCTATCAGCGATGGGCATTTGGGTTGGTTCCAAGTCTTTGCTATTGTAAACAGTGCTGCAATGCACATTCATGTGCATGTGTCCTTATAATAGAATGGTTAATAATCCTTTGGATATATACCCAGTAATGGGATTGCTGGGTCAAATAAATGAACAAATGGATCAATCAATCAATCAGTAATATGTATTAGAGAGCAACTCTCTAATGTGTCCATATTACTCGTGTAGTTCAATTTTGAAGAAAAGTGGAATAATATGTATTGTTAGAAGTCCTAAATTGTGTTTACACGGTGTTTTAGTGCATAAACACACTGAAAATGGTAAAGTTCCTGGGGGAAACCAGACCTTTATCATCAAGTAGGCACTAAGAATCTACTATGTACCTACCCCAACTGAGATACAAGAGAAACAAATATAAGATATGGAAGTCCTTGTCACAAGACTTATCATTTTGCTTAAGAAAATTGCCATTATAGGAAATAATTAGAGAGCTTTGAAGTTCTCGATCCTATCTGATTTGACTATAACTGCACTAGCAGTTAAGGGGCAAGAGGCGAAGCAGATGTTAGACCCCTTGCTCTAGCTCTCCCACTCCTGCAACTTTTGACAATTGACTTAACCTCTTCCTAGTCCCAGGCCCCACCTATGAAGTTAGAATAATCTCCTCAGCATTACAGGAAGAATTAAATGATACAATGCGAGTAAATTGCCTAGCACCCTGGAATTGCTCAATAAATATTAATGGTTGTAATATTTTATTATAATTTAAATAAGCTACATATTTCATAGACAAGGTGAGGCTTGAAGAATTAATAGGATTTGAGGCAAGAGGAGAGAGTAGATGTAGGCTAAATGAGGGTAAAACAAGTCTAGAAACACAAAGAAAGGGAGGCACATGGTCTACTGAGGGGAGCATGCCCATAGGTGAAGGGATGGGAAAGAAAGCATGGAGGAAGTGATATGTGGCCAAATGTCAGGGGAACAGCTTTCATCACTGGGTTTTGAAGATCTTGGGAATGGAGGGAAGAGGAGAGAGAAGACAGGTAGAATAAAGGGAAGGAAGAAGAAAAGATAGGAAAAAAAGTTGAGAAGCAAAAGGAAAGCCTGGCCATTGGCCATATATAGCCTTCTCATGTATAATATTCTCTTAGAATTTATTTAAAGCATTAAGATGAGAGGACAGTTCAGAGCACTGGATTAATTCCCTTTTCTCTCTCTCCTTCTCTTTCTCTGGCCCTTTTATTAAGAAAATAAAAGAGACTTTGAAATATTAAGAGATAGTGGGATTAGAACCTTCTCCTGCCAGCCCCAGTCTTTCCTCCCCTATTAATTTCCACTTGATTAGAATTCTTTTTGAAGTATTTAAATATGGACAATGGGAAATAGAAGGGTGAGTTATTGAATATCAGTTAGACAGCATTAATACAATCACGGCTCCCATTTTTTATATAGACACTTCATCTATATGTATAGTTTCCATTAGGAATAAAGTAGACACCTCCTCTCCTCTACCTCAAGTAATTATGATTTTAAAAAACTATAATGAAACTCTTAAAAGTTAATAGCTGATTTGTAAATCCTCAGCTTAAAATTTTAATTTAAAAAATAAGTTTTAGAACTCCAGAAAATTGAGAGATTTTTTTTTTCCTTACTTGCCTTTTTTTTTTTTTTTAAAGACATGAGAGACTTTTTTAATGCTGAACTCTTGAATTGATGAGGGCTTTTAGCACGTACACACTTTTGAAAGGAGCCCTGGCTCTTTGGAAGGAAGCTGTGGAACTCTGAGAAACCCTCCTCACGTAGGGGCTGTGTGGAGAGGGAATGATATGGGTATTCAAAAGTCCTTCAGGAACACACAGTAACTGTCTCCATGGGAAAAGCAGCTACTTATTCTCCCTTGAATAACTCAGGTCTCACCACTGTCTAGTCCTGACATTGGCTTTCATGCTGAAGGCTTGATCTAAAGACCTTTGAGGAACAAAATAAGGGGTCTCAGAGTCTATTTGATGCATGAGTTGGGGCTTGCTGAGATTATCACTATGAAATTCCTGGGGTTTTCTAGCTCTAAGGTGTATGGGTCTTTAAAAATCCTATCTTTTCACGTTAGCTTTCACTACTTGAGGCCACAATGTTTAATTGAGTTACAATCAAGATTTTTTTTTTAAACAAATACCTTCATCCAAGCACAAATTGTGCTAATAAATTCTGCTAAACATATATATTTTCTTGACACATATGAAAATTGAGTCCCATCAACATGGGAAAGGACATAGACACAGGACTTATGTTGAAAGAGTGCAGGCTCCCCAGGAATGAGGATGTTAGAAGCAGTGAAAAAATACAAACCGAGGGGTACAATGGGGAACCAGGGCACGACCATAGAGATACAGAATGAGAAATTCAGCCCAAACTCATTAGGAAAACACTCGTCTGAATCAGTGAAAGGTTTCACTCACATTCATCCCTTAGCCTTTTAGAGGAGTAAATTCTAAGTCCCTCTTGAATCTCCCACCTTGTAAATACTGCTGCACAACAGAATTAGTCCCATAATTACACACATAACATGAATGAAAAGCTCCAATGCCATAATGAAAGGCACTTTCAGCACATCTAAGTGGCCAAAATAAGTGGGAAATGTAGGCTTCCAGTCACACTGAGAAATTCAGGCTAATAACATTTCTTCTACATCCCTGCTCCCCGCAGTCTTCAGATTACTTTAAGATAACCTGTCTTTGGACAGAATTCACCTCTTTTGTCTTTTATTTTTATTTTATTTTATTTTAAGATGGAGACTCGCTCTGTTGCCCAAGCTGGAGTGCAGTGGCACGATCTTCGCTTACTGCAATCTCCGCCTCCTGGGTTCAAGCAATTCTCCTGCCTCAGCCTCCTGAGTACCTGGGACTACAGGGGCACGCCACCACGCCCAGCTAATTTTTGTATTTTTGGTAGAGACTGGGTTACACCATATTGGTCAGGCTGGTCTTGAACTCCTGACCTCATGATTTGCCCACCATGATTAGCCTCCAAAGTGCTGGGGTTACAGGCATCAGCCACCATGCCCAGCCTGTTTTGTTTTTTAAATTGTGTTTGTACACAATTTGCACAAAGTGGCTTGCATTTCTGAATTTGGCTAAACCTGGGAAATTCCCTTTCATCAAATTCTAACAGAGAGAGAGAGAGAAAGAGAGGGAGGGAGGGGGAGAGATAGAGAGAAAGAGAGAGATTCCAAAGGCAACAGACAACAGGCAGGAAAATAAGAAGAAAAAAGAAAATAACATTTTAAAATGGCTATGGGTTTTTTGCTTTTGTAAAAGGTTTTTGAAGCCAAAGAATAAGGTGGGGTGGAAAATTACATGAAGCAACCATGCAACCAGAGAAAGGGAGGAGACAAAATACAACGATTAGTCCATCTCTGGTTTTCTCAATACAAAGCAGGAGGAAAAAAAATGAATGAGAAAGGAAGAATTATTCTCAAAACCTCTCATGGTATAAAATCAGTTGGTGAGGAGTATTACTAGCTTGGAGCTAGGGGGCAAAAATCATTTCCGAAGTGCATGTTTAGAGGGTGGTTTTTTAATGCAATAAAAATGTAAAACAATTTGAGGGTGGGGTAGGGGGAGGCCTTTCTGCAACAGCAGCTGCTCTGTCTTTGGGCTCTGGGCAAAGATACCTCATCCCATCCTTTCAGCAACCCATTATCGGGCCCCTCTCCTTCACATTATTCTCCAGCAACCTTATCAGGCGCAAGCATCGCCTCAGATGCTGCAACTAGAGTCTTGTAATTGTCCCTGGTTAGAGCTCAATAGCACCTTGAACCATCAGAGCAATCTCAGCTTTTAAGAAAAGGTCTCCGCAAGGAGAAGCGGGTAAGAGAATTTGCCTGTGGCTATGTGAGTTCTTTAATAGCTAACTCTCCTCTGCCAGCCCTAGCTGCAGAGTCTGTGGAGAGATGAGAAGTCTCTTTATTTATCACCAGCTTTTCTGAGTGCCTGTTAGGCAATGATCATATTATTTATTACCAGGTATATGATGCTGTTGGGGGTAGGGTGGAAAATGATTTTCTTAATGGGCCTTCTACAGATGTAGGGACTTGGGAGATCAAGGTGGGGAAAGGGAGGAAGAAAATTTGAAGACACTGGAATACTGGCAGGGGTTTGCTGGTGCTGCTTAAAGGTAATACAGAACAGCCTCATAGAAAAATATAATTTATAAAAACACATTATATATGATTAATTATGTTAATTCAGTATTAAAAGGAGAGGAGAGATGTGTTTTTCCAGTGTGTATTTATCTGCAATCAGGTCACCTAGTGCTTACAATAAGTTTGGAGAAGTCATTTAACTTTAGCAGCTTTATGCTATTTCCCACCCTCATCCCTCAACCCCGCAAAAACAGAACTTGTCCTGCTAAAGAACTAGCAGGGTTAGATTCAGACCCAGAGAACTAAATTTTCAAAAGTCAAGAAGATCCCTATCTAGAGATGTGACCAGGAGGTATCGGGCCCTCAGAGGGTTTCACACTGTAGACCAGGAGTGCTTAATTTAAATAAATCACCCATCTATGTTCCTTCATGATACTGAAATTCTACCAAGAGACTGACTATGCAATACAGACTCTGGAGTCAGAGAGGATTTTTGTCAGAATTTCTCCACCATTCAGAACAGATATTCTAAATCAGGAGGAACCTCAGCAAGAATGGAAAAATTCATCAGGCTTGATGGGAGTCCAGGTGAGTGGTCCCTAGAACAGAGACTTCTCTGGGCAAACCAAGAGATGGGCAGTCAGGTGGTGAGTTTCAGATGGAGCTTCTGGAGCAAATGTCTGCTTTTTGTTGTTCTAAACTTATTGCTAGGTCCTCCAGACAGTCTGGAATGCCTACCAGCTCAGAGGACAAGTGAATCAAAAAATGCCTCCCTAAAAATCATGTTATTCATTGATAATAAGGACTAAATACAACAGATCTCCTGAAGTGAAAGACACTCTTGCTCCCTCTGTCCAACCTCCCACCCTGAAATAAGTGGTTCAGCTGGAAGATATATGTATTAATCAGGGTTAGGTTCAGTGGTTCAGCTGGAAGATATACGTATTAATCAGGATTAGGTTCAGTGGTTCAGCTGGAAGATATACGTATTAATCAGGGTTAGGTTCAGTGGTTCAGCTGGAAGATATACGTATTAATCAGGATTAGGTTCAGTGGTTCAGCTGGAAGATATACGTATTAATCAGG
>PVKV010037357.1:0-14882 GCA_004027835.1 Alouatta palliata
CTTGCCCTCTTAATTTGGGACTAGGAAAGGGTGGCTCTATAACTTATTATTTAAACTGGGACATATTTGACAGTACTTGACAATTCTCGTGGAGCTACATGCTGGACTGTTTTGAACAAACCTGGACACATGGTCACCTTAGATCAAAATAAACCTTGAATCAGGTCAGAATTTCAGAACCATCTGGGCTTCTTGGAAGTGCCAGAGCGTGGTGCTGTGTAAGCATACTCAATGTCTGTATACCTTTACCTGCAGATTAGGCTGTGGCAGAGCAACTCTTCCTTTTCTGTTGCCTTCAGCCTCAGAGCTTAGGGCATAATATGTCATTCAATAAATGCTTGTTCAACGATAAATATGCAGGTGAGTTCTAGTGTTCAGTAAGACGAGGGGAAAAGCTGGTACTTTTCTAGCCAGAACGCGACTAGGCTACAGAAGATTTATAAGACCCATTTCCAGGGCTCTCTTTGCAGAGTTGATGTAGCTGAAATCTTCTTTTTATTGAGGCTCCAGGCTGGTGGTAAATTATTTGACACAATGGAGTATTCTTTGTACTTCTTTCTACTCCAATCCATCCTGCATGTCACCATAATAATAACAATAATCTTCTCCAAATGCTTTAATTATAATTTCAATAACTACAGAGCTAGAAAGAAATTAAAACTAATTTATGCTATTACCCCATCTCAAAAGCCTTCCATTGGCGCTCTGCTTATAGACTAAAAATACACTATCTATGAGACAGGCACCAAACTAGGAAGAAAGATTGGAAAATATTACAATTTCACTATTGGGCATATTAAGTTTTAAATTTTTTGTCATGGTGTGAAAGTTGTCAGGATCAAAATGAAGTCACCTGTGGTAAAAACCCTGCCAAATGGAGCCAGGAAGGGCCATAAAGGGAGAGTTCCAATGCACAAATGCCTGATAACCAAAGCTATCACAAAATACTTTGCAAAAACCACAGTCTTGCATAAAGGCCATCACAACCTTACACAAAAAATACTTCTGTGACGACATCGGCCCAGCAACTGCCTGTCTAGCCTCGGAATGGTGCCACCTTTGTTATCGATAATTGTAGCCAAGAATAATCTCAAAACAATTATGTTATCCTCCTCATTTTTCCTTTAACAGCCTTCATTTTGCTTTACCTCCCCAAATATGGACATAGTTTACTATGACATGTGTATTTTCATTGCAACGTCCATTCCTGAATAAATGTTGTTTTCTTTTTATTTATTAATGTATTTGTTTTTGAAACTGGGTCTCACTCTGCCACTCAGGCTGGAGTGGAATGGCACAGTCACAGCTCACTATAGCCTTCACCTCCTAGGCTCAAGTGATCCTTCCACTTCAGCCTCCTACATAGCTGGGACCACAGGTGTGCACTAACATGCTCAGCTAATTTAAAAAAAAAAAAGAATTTTGTAGAGATAGAGCCTCCCTATGTTGCCCAGACTGGTTCTGAACTCCTGGGCTAAAGCAATCTTCTCACCTTGGCCTCCCAAATTGCTGGGTTTACCAAAGTGATTGTGCCCAGTTCAATTTTTTTTAGGGAGTCTCTCTCTGTCTGTTATCTAGGATGATGGGGTTATCTTCAAATATATCCAACATTTGAGAGAGCAGTATAATAAAGCCAATATACCTAGCATACAGTTTATACCGTTGTTGAGATACAATTGGTGTTGTTTTAGCTCTACGTGCATCCTGCTCTCCCTTCTTTGAATTACTTTGACGCCAATCCCAGGTATCATTATTATCTGTAAATATTTCAGTGTAGATGTAAGGAACTTGATATGCCTTGTTTAATCAGGTAAAATGTGAAATAGTCACCTAGATATGTGGGCCTAGAGCTTGGAGAGAATGAAGAACTCTCAATAACAAAAGCCTCACGGAACTCACAATAACAAAGGAGACAGTGGATGTCGACAGCTTGTGTTTATGTGGTGCTTACTAATATCCTAGACAGTCTTTTGAGAACTTCACATGCATCATCTCATTTCCTTCTTACTAAAACCCTATGGGGTATTTATCCTATGTTGTAGATGAGGGAACTTGCAGACAGAAATTCAGTAGTAACTTATGCAAGGTCAGGCAGCTAGTGAAGAGGTAGGAACCAGGTAATGTCATTCACTATGATTTTTGATTAAGAAGAATTCCAAGTGATAAAGGTTACACTACGGGATAATCAAGTCCTGTAATGGTGTCAAAGTGACAGTGATCACCTCTGCCTGGAAGCAGGGAGGGGAAGTGCTGGTTTCAGGGAAGGTTTCATAAAAAGAAACAGTGAGAAATCAGCCCTGAATTCCTCAGTAAGCAAGACACCATTCGAAAGAAATTTAAAGCTGAATCAAAGGCAGGAAGAAGCCTCAATAAAACGCTTTGCCAATAGATGACTTGATAAAAAGAACATAACCTAACATGCTTATGTGACTGACTCATAAGAAAAGTAAACAGGTATCTAGATCATTAAAAGGTGGTTTATCTTGCCATAATTCAACAACGTTGAAAATCTTAAAGCCACGCTACAACAACAAATAGGACAGAAATCTCTGATTTTCAAGTGGCATCGATTGAGTTGAAATTTTAGGGTATGACTTTAAAAATAGAAAGAAAGCAATTCTAACAGATTTTGACTACATTTTGAGATGTTAACTACATTTGTTAACATTACAATATGATGAAATAATTCCACTGAAAATCACTGTACTTACTGAATGTAAGCTTATTTTATAGTTCACATGCCCTATCAAAGAGTACTTTGATGCATGGTCACAAACATCCTCTCACCATGCCAAGAATTCTCTCTTGATATATGGATAAAAACAACCCACCTGCCGACTTAGGTGTCTTCTTTGTGTTTGAACAACTTGGTAAGGTACTATTACCGATCTATCCTGCTCTGACATCGGTCACTGATGTGGTTCTCCCCATAGAACCTCGTCGTTTTGCTCTGATCACTGGCCACAGGTAGGCAGTCCTTCTTGGCTTGGTGAAAGACAAACTTCCCTGGACAATTAGGGAGATGGTCTTATCCAGGCTACTACAATAAGGAAAATGTTCATTAATGAAGAATGTCTCAAAGAAAGGAAGGAAACCTGGGATTTTATAAAGGCAGTAAATGAGGGAGCCACAATGAGTCTCCTGGTAGTCATAAGAAGGATGGAAATGGTCTTTTCTGAACCATGAAGAAAGGGTGGAGAGGAAGACACAAGAGCAGGGTGTTTCTTTGCAGTTAGCCATTTTTCAGGATACAAAAGATGAGGAGATTTCTTGAGGGACACAGGACTCAGATAAAGTTCAACATTGTCAGTCCCTGGTTTTGTTCAAGATGAATATCATTCATCAAAGAAACACTCAATAACAATAATAAATCTTCTGAGTGGGGTGAAGTAAGTTTCCAGAAATCATTTCTCAAAGAGTCTTGGTGTTATTCCTAGAAAGCCAGGTGAAGCATCTATAGAGAGATAATGGCAAGGTCAATTGTTTGGGGATTCTGGGGATTAGGCACCAGAAAAGAAGGATGCTTAAAAAGAAAAAGAGAAATATTAGTATAACCAGTGTACTAAAGGGCCAGAAATTGAATACCCAGGGTAACCAGTTCAGTAGATTCCAAGAGGTCAATGGAGGAGAGTCTTTCAGTTTTGAGCACTGCTCTTTGAGTCTCTTGGAGCTACTGAATAGGACATCAGTGCTTTCAGCAGTGCACTCCATAGGGTGTGTCTGACTTAGCATTCCACAGGCTTCTTAGTGGCCCAGACACTGCCTGTCCAGGGAGAAACTGGGCCCATGAATGGTCTGCTATAGTGGTGAGTCCTTGGAAGTATATATAGCAAATTTAATTTATAATGCTCCTTCAGATCTTAGGAAAAAGGACCCAGATACAAGACAACCTAGAGTCCTCATGGGGATCTGACTCAGTGACACCAAGTCAGGCATCAGGGAGAAAAATTATAAAAAAAGTTGGAAACTGGAAAGATTGAAAATCTGATAAGGACTGATAATTTGGGAAGGTTATAGGATCCAGTTTAACTTACAGATAGGTACAAAAACTATTTTTTTCACAGCTCAAGAGAAAGTTAAGTAAAATTCCACCAGACAAGAAAGTTTCATCTTCATCATTATTCACATTTGATAAAAAAAATCTCAACAGCTCAGAAAGAGTGAACAAGGTTAGAATGAGGTAACCTGAAGAGTGTGCTATTTGATGTGATGTATAGTTTTTCATTAAAATGCAAAATTTCTTTGTGTAGTCACTGACTTCTGATCAAGAATAATGTTGGAGAAAGATTATTCTTGCCATTATAAGCCATCTCATTAGATCTAGCTTGGTTATTCAGATAGGTACAGCAAGAACGGTAATTTACCATTTTAGCTTTTTAAGTTTGCGTTTTGGAAATTTTCATAAGGAGGCTTGGACTGGACTTTTAAAAAGCCTCTCTAGGCAGGAAGCCAAGCCAAGAACTTGCTACCACATTTCACCTGTCAAGTTCCTATAAATTTGGGCAAATTGCTTTCTTCTCCAAGTCTCCAAAATATCCTAGGATTCTTAGGCCTGCCAGAAAGAGACCTTCTTTACTTCCTTACTCACTGATAAGGATGAAGATTTGTAAACCAGGTATCAGGCCTGTTTTCCTGTGAAGGCTTTGTAAGCAGCATCTCCACAAAGCCAAACTCGTTTCTTTAAAGCATCTGGTCATATCTGACTAAATGAGCATTATTCTCAGTTATGACATTCCAAGCACTGCCTTCATTTTGCATAACCTGTATTCAATTTTGTCAAGGCAACAAGAAGGAGGTGGCATGTGCCTGTAATCCCAGCTACTCCTACTGAGGCAGGAGAATCGCTTGAACCTGGGAGGTGGAGGTTGCAGTGAGCTGAGCTCACACCATTGCACAAGAGTTAAACTCTGTCTCAAAAAAATAAAAATAAATAAATAAAACCAAAAAAACAAAACAAAACCCAAAAACCAGATTCTTATTGAACCTATGCAAATAATTATATTGCCATGAAAATAAAAATACTCAGTAAGAGTTTCCAAATTCTGGAGGAGTCCAGCACAGAGAATAAAATATCACTATGGAACGTTTCATTTTGTAAGTGATATCATATTCTCTGAGTTTTAAAGTTTACAAAAAAGCAAACCTAAATTGCCATTAATTATAGATAGCTTAAGAGAAAAAAGGCTTCCCTATATATCCAGAAAACAGAATATCAGAATGATCATATTCCAAAGAGAAAACACAGTCAGTC
Organism: Alouatta palliata; assembly: GCA_004027835.1. NCBI lineage: Eukaryota > Metazoa > Chordata > Mammalia > Primates > Atelidae > Alouatta > Alouatta palliata. The sequence goes on from PVKV010037357.1 coordinate 5,252, forward strand.
CTCATCAGCCCGTTCAGTCCCATGTAGTTCTTATTCTACTCAGTCTTGAGTGAAGTCTCATGAGCCCCTTTGTTTCTCAGCTAGAGTTCTAGCAATCCTAACTCAGTCCTAGTATGTTCTCAATGTTGTTTAAATGACACCATCGGAAGCCTGTACCCAAAAATATCAGGAAAAAGTAAAGGAAAATCTGACATCATCCTTTTCTACAGGGCTTTGAGACAATACTATGCCCAGGACAAGCATTATGGCCTGTAGCTGATTTGCAAAGACTGAGATGCATCAGAGTAAAACAAAGACTAATTGTAGATGACAAAAGAAATGGCACTGTGGTTAACTTATTACTGATAATTTTCAAAAGTGAAAGATCTGATGATAGGTCATTGGAACAATAATGTGGAAACCATCATTCTCAGCAAACTGACACAAGAACAGAAAACCAAACACCGCATGTTCTCACTCATAAGTGGATGTTGAGCAATGAGAACACATAGACACAGGGAGGGGAGCATCACACACTGGGGTCTCTTGGGGGGTGGGGGCTAGGGGAGGGATAGCAGAGGGTAGGGAGATTGGGGAGGGATAACATTAGGAGAAATACCTAATGTAGGTGATGGGGGGATGGAGGCAGCAAACCACCATGGCATGTGTATACCTATGTAGCAATCCTGCAAGATCTACACATGTACCCCAGAACTTAAAGTAAAATAAAATAAAAAAGAGAACAGTAATGCAACTGACAAGGAAATCTGGCTGTTTATGTGGCATGCAAAACAAGATAAAGAAGTCAATCCAGAAGGTTTTAGACAACGCGATAATTTCCCCTATTTTCAAAGAAGAGTGGATATTACATATGATTTATAAAAATGGGTTGTATTAGTCCATTCTCAGATAGTGCTATAAAGGACTAACTAAAACTGGGTAATTTATCAAGAAAAGAGGTTAGGAACTCACAGTTCCACAGGCTTAACAGAAAGCACAGTTAGGAGGCCTCAGGAAACTAAACAATGGCGGTGGAAGGCGAAGGGGAGGGAGGTACCTTCTTCACAATGGTGGCAGGAGAGGGAGAGAGCCAAGGGGGACGTGCCACATACTTTGAAGCCATCAGATCTTGTAAAAACTCACACTATCATGAGAACTGCAAAGGGGAAGTTGCCTTCATGATCCAATCTCCTCCAGCCAGGCCTCTCCTTCAACACACAGGGATTATAATTTCACATAAGATTTGGGTGAGGACACAGAGCCGAACTACATCATGGGTAAACATTATTTTTACAGAGAAAAAAACTTAATAATTATAATAATCCTGACACAATATACCATGAATATGTCAAGCATATAGTTAGAATATACCAAGAATATATTCTGAATAAGTATGGAGTATATCCTAAATATCTATATGTTAATAAAACTCCATAGGGAGGTGATACATATCTTCAGTTGAAAATCACTGGCCCAGAAGATTCTAGGTTCACATCAAAGAAGCAACGTTGTGATCAAGTTGATATATAAAAAAAAAACTGAAATAACTGAATAACTGACATTATGACTGCACTGTACTATTGTGTAATATTAGACACAGCAGAGCTAGGGCTGTGATAAATAGAACTATATGAAGAGTGATGGTATGGACAATTCTCTAGGGATTTCTACAGCACACACCTTCTGAAATATTAATAACACACATTTTACCTAAAGAAAGCTGAGCAAATATGATTTGCTAACTCATCAATTGTAACATATCAAATACAGATAATTATTTCCAGCATCTCTCTTTTTCCTCTTTGTAGATAAAACAACAAATATTGTTACTTTTCCAGCCCCCACCCTTGAAAATTTTCAGAAATAGTTTTAGGTACAAAAGAAGTAATTAAGATTGTGTTTGGGAAAGACAAACATCAAAAGTTGTTAGTCGATTTGAACACTTAGTTAAGTAACATTGTGGGCTGCTGAGAAACAATACTTGGTTACATATTTGACTAAAACAACAGTAAAATATTTAAAAAGTAAATATAGGAGGTAATATGATTGTAAAGAAGATTAATTCTTTCTAAGAAACTGTTTTCTTAAATAATCAAGGACATTTTTGTGGTTTGAATGCATTCCCCAGAAATTCATATGCTAAAATCTAATCACCAATGTGATGGTATTTGCAGGTGGAGCTTTTGGGAGGTGATTAGATCATAAAGACAGACTCCTTATGAATGGGATTAGTGACCTTAAAAAAGAGGCCCAAGACAGCTGCCCTGTCCCTTCTATCACATGAGGACACAGCAGAAGACACCATCTACCAACCAGGAAAGGACCCTCACCAGACACTGAATCTCCCAGTGCCTTGATCTTGGACTTCCCAGCTTCCAGACTGTAGGAAATAAATTTCTGTTGTTTATAAGCCACCCAGTTTATAGTATTTTGTTATACTATCCCAAACAGACTAAGAAATAAAAAAGTCAGCATAAACCAGGTTATTCAAGTAAGACATAGGCACTGTTTTCTAGGCAGATTGCACAGTAGATAAAGAGTAACCATTTACAATCTTTCATTAAAAGCAAACCAATAATCCAAGAAAAAATTTCATTAAACAGAAAGAAAACAAAATTCTAGTTTTCTAAAGATCTCTTCTTTTTTCCCTTCCTTCCTTCCCTTTCCTTCCTTCCTTCTTTCCTTCCTTCCTTCCTTCCTTCCTTCCTTCCTTCCTTCCTTCCTTCCTTCCTTCCTTTCCTCCCTCCCTCCCTCTCTTCCTTCCTTCTTTCTTTCTCAGAGTCTTACTCTGTTGCCCAGGCTGGAGTGCAGTGGAGTGATCTCCTCACTGCAACCTCTGCCTTCCAGTTTTAAGCGATTCTCGTGCCTCAGTCTCTTGAGTAGCTGGGACTACAGACGCATGCCACCACACCTGGCTAATTTGTGTAGTTTTAGTAGAGACGGGGTTTTGCCATGTTGGCCAGGCTGGTCTTGAACTCCTGACCTCAGGGGATCCACCTGCCTTGGCCTCCCAAAGTGCTGGGATTACAGGCATGAGCCACTGTGCCCCACCTCTAAAGCTGTTCTTGAAAATTTTATATATATATCCATTAAACTTTACTTAACTTTGGCCATGACAAATACAATTCCTTTTCTGAGAAGCTTCTACAGTTTTCTGTGTCCATATGCATCCCTACTAGTGAAACTTCTCAAAGTGCCAGAAATTCATTAATAGATATATACCGATTTTTACCACATAAAATAAGAGGCAAATTATACAAACTTAAAATGATGTTTAGCAATTAATGTTCAGTATTCTAGTTTTCTCATAAATGATCTAGGTAGCTACTGGATATCCATTCATTAAATCAATTTACTACTGGCCCAAGGTTTTAAGTTTCTTAAAGACTTTGCAAATTATCTTCAAGCTGACATATTGTATAACATAATTACTGCTGAAATAAAATTTGTCAAAATAAGTATTCTAATTGCTTAAACACAAATTTATATTCTTTTCATCATTTTAAATATTTAGTAGAAGTGATGTTAGCTTACTCAATTTGTAAATCTGTATAAGTTTAAGAAAAATATTCACAAGTAGAATAAAATCTATACCTATACAATATTTAACACTGATAAATCAGAGAAAACTTAGCTGTATTTACAAATCAAAATTATTAAACTAGACTCATTTGCCAAAAAATGTATCTAAATTACATAAAATTGAATTCCTAAATTTTTTCTGAGTTAATTTCTATACCAATAACCTCTTTTAGTCCCTACACAGAAAGTATTAGAAATTAAATTTTCTTAATTTCTTTCTCTTAATAAAAGAATATTTAATTTATGTGAATGCTTATTTATCTCTAAGCCAATCAGAGGGCTGGAGCTTCTTTAAGAGATTTCATACATAATCTAGCTTATTAATATCATCAGAAGGTAGAAAAATATTACACACTGACATAATGAAAAGTAAAGGCCTTTCTAAAGGCAGACATACTAACAGAGAAAGCTTATAGTTTCATTTCTAGAATTTTAGTTAGATGTCAAACATAAACCCAGAAATACAAAACTCACCAGTCCAGATATTAACTTCCTAGTTGGCGTTAATATTCTTAACAGATTTGAGCTAAAAACAGACAGAAGAGATTCTAACTAAATTCAGTCACCTTTCGTCCAACAAAGACAATGTCTCTATAAACCATCAGCTGCTTACAGAGATCATCAAATGTTCAGATCATGAAACTAGAAGATGTCGTTAGAAATGGAGTAAGTGCTCAGGAAAAATAACAATCAAATCTACTGTGCTACCGATGAACGCAAATCCAGAGCACACGAGTTGGACTCACCATTGGGTCGGGAACACAAAGGGCTCCAGCTGCCTAGATACTCCTGTGGAGTAACAGAGGTCTGAAGGTGTGGCCCAATCTATCCAAGTTATTGCACCCAACAGAGGGAGTCCTTGCAAGAAGAATGGGGTAAGAAACAGAGGCTGGTCAGCACAAAGGTATCAGGGAAGTGGATGAAGTGCAGTAAAATGATGAAGGGTATGGTCACTGCATTCAGATACACCTGAATTCAAACCATGGGTCCACTACTTACGAGCCCCTTGGGAAGCTATTTTACCTTCCTATGTCTTCATCTATTCATCTATAATATGGAGATAATAATACCTACCACACAGTGTGATTGCCATCTATATGAAACTCTGGGGACCAACCTTTTATACATCACGCAAACCCTTCGCCATGTGACTCTCACTTACTTTACCTGTTTTATCTTTTTTTGTTTTTGTTTTTTTGAGACAGGGTCTCTCTCTCTGTTGCCCAGGCTGGACTGCAGCGGCATGAACACAGCTCACTACAGCCTCAACCTCCTGGGCTCAAGCGATCCTTCCACCTCAGCCTCCTGAGTAGCTGGGACTACAGGTGCACACCACCATGCCCAACTAAATTCTTATTTTTTAATTTTTTGTAGAGATGGGTCTTACTTTGTAACCCAGGCTGGTCTCAAACTCCTGGCTTCAAGTAATCCTCTCGCCTCGACATCCCAGTGCCGGGATTACAGGTGCGAGCCACCACACCCAGCCCTCCTGTTTTGTCTTCATCCTATATGTGTACTATTGTAGGGGAACGTTTCTCAAATTTTGTGTGCAACAGAATTAACCTGGAAAGGTTGACAAAATGAAGATTCCCAAGTCACAAATGTCAGAAATTATGATCCAGCAAATGACAGAACCTAGAAATCTTTGTTTCAGCAAGAACCCAGGTGACACAGATGTGGGTGTTTTTTAGGTTATGTATAATTTTGAAAATATACCATGTTAGCTATTCCTCATCCTGGCTGTGAGCTTTCTCTCCACCCAGGCTTTTGAAATGCTACTTTCTCAGAGAAGAATAGCTTTTCTTCAAGGTTCTTCTGGTGAGCTTCTTTTCAAATGTTTTCTCTTCTGTGCGGCTTTCCTGGACTTCTCAAGGCAAAAAGGCTTTATGGTCTCTACTCTGGTATTTGTTAACAAGTCTGATTCTCAACTTGACAAAGAGCTCTTGCAGGGGGGGCACGGCATCTTTCCATTTGTGTTCTCAGCATCCAGAGAAGGCAAGCTTTGAATGTCTGTTAATTGAAATGTCAGTCCCAACACTATATTTCGAGGAGAACTATTGGAATCTCTCCCATATTGGCTTTAAAGTCATCTACAAGCCTGAACTGAGGGTCTTGCAGAGTTTCAGGCCAGAAGGTAGTAAGAGGTTTGTCAAGTCACAGACTGAAGAGAATATTTGCAATACATATATCTGATAAAAGACTGGGCATCTCTCTGGAATATCAGTTTCTAAGAAATGGTGCTAACACGTCATTGTAATAAATCAGAAAAATGGTGCCTGGTAACTCAGGTTTCCACATGCAACTCCTCTCATTACTGGAAAAAAAAAATGTTCTACTTTCACCAAAGTAGATGATGCCTTTGAGTATTAAAAAAACCCCACTCCTTCCCAGCATCAGCCTATCTCTGTTATTTTTGTACATGAATATGTTATTAGGGACAATGACAGACTGCTACCATCTGAGTCCAGCTACTTGACAATCATTCGAAGTCAGCAGGAAGAGATGTGCTGAAATCAAAAGAGACAAGATGAAGTGCTCTATCTAGGCAACACGCTTTGCAATACACACATGTCACTGATCTCTACTTCGGAATGTGGGTAAAAATTGCTCTCTGGCTATGGGCAACAACATAAGCCATGAAATGAAAGAACTCCAGATAAATTAAAATGATAAATTTAATGATTTAGTGTGAACATAAAGAGCTTTACAACTTCATGAATTAGAAAATAGCTTCAATGTTAAAAGTCAAGAGAGCAGCTCCCTTTAGGGGATGGGGTGGTGGTAGTGAGCAGAAGAGAGCCCCAGGGGACTTCTGATCTTTTTCTTGGTCTGGGTGCTGAGAACATGGGTGTGTTCACTTTGGAGGAATGCTGCAAACTGTACATTATGATATATGCTCTTTCCTGTTTGTGTTAATTTCAAAAAAGCTTACCCCTTCTTACTCTCAAAAAGCATTTTCCCTTTCTTTTTTCGTTTTCTTTCTTTCTTTTATTCTTTTTTTTTTTTTGCTAAATACACAATGAACAAATATGCAAAGAATAATAGTTTGAAGGGGTGCCAGCATGCTAGCATGCCTCCAGGAACATACGTGTCTTGGTCTGGACTGGGCATCAGATGTGCATTTTCACTCGATGTAGTTCATTTCCTTGTTCCATGGCCTAGCTTTCCTCTTTGGGGTAAAGACCTCTCCAGCATTTTTCTTAAACAAGATTCTCACTTTTGCTGCATCCAGGGAGACTCCTTCAGTGCCATGGTTCTGCCTCGGATTAGTTTTCTTGTACATGTTGCCTGGCTTTGTCAGGTCTTAACCATCCTGAAGCTGGTAAACTGAGCCAAGTGACTTCATCTCTCATGGCACACCTTGAGGACATTACTTGGGCATGAGCCAATTTACTGCTCACAGCCTGAGAGACTTTTTTTTTTCCCACGAGCTAGCTCCTCTCCTCCTCTCTCACAAAGAACTTCCTCGTGGGAAAGGGCACATCAGAGAATATGAAGCATTGTAATGAGTGAGAAATATGCTTGACATGGGGAAGGAGCTGCTGTCCTCACTCCCTCCTTCTCCACCCTCCCACACTGATGTGCCAACTCTAATTTCTCACTAATGCTTGGGTTTCACTCTAAGCTCCCATTGCTTGCTCATGCCCATCAACAGAAATATCCAGGAAAAGGAAAAGAAAGAGCATCAGGAATGACTGGCCTGTCTGCAAGCAATTCCTTGTTGTTGCTGACTGCCTTTATTACCTTGGAATGCAGTGACAGAAGCAGCATTTTTCTCTCCACCAGGGGCCTGATACTGACCATGTCAATGAGTGTCAATTGGCAGTACACGTGTGTTGGTTGACCCTTGGCTTTAAGACCAAGCTAAGCATTTGCTTTCCTTTGGTTAATTCCACTGGTCCTTCCACTTGGTCGAGCCCATCACTCTCTGACCCAGGGCCAGAGGAATGTCACATTTCTCCAAACTTGGACGACATTGCAACACCAAAAAGGCTTGTACTGAAGTACGGAGGAGGCAGATGTGAGGAGTCATCCTTTTGTCAGATTGCAAAGGTGTTGCAGCCCATTAGTTTCAGGACGTTTTTATTTTGTTCCCTTCCGGTAAATGTTTTCAGAGATTTTGCCTTGGATTTTCAAGATGTTTTATAAGTTATGGGTCTCTTTAAAATTTAAAATCATCTTAATGTGGTATAATTTATATACAATAAAATGCCTAGACAATTATGCCATTTAATGGTTACAATTATATATGCCCATCCAAACCAAGACATAAAACATCTCCTTCACCCAGAAAACTCCTTATATTCTTTTAACCTTTTCCAGTCAATTCCCTCACACATACTCACTCCTGCCCTGCCACCAGCCCCATTAGAACCTAGGGGAAGTCACTGTTCAGATTTCTTTCACCGTAAATTAGTTTAGCTTCTATACAATGTACCTCAGTATATATTCTTTTAGATCTTGCTAATTTTGTTCAGCGTAATGTTTTTGAGATTTGTCCATGTTACTGCCTTTGTCAGAAGTTTGTTCTTCCTTATTGCTAATACTTCATTGTATAAATATATCATAATATATTTATCAATTCTTCTGTATGAGTATGATGGAATGGCTGCTGTTTGGAGCTGTTACTAACATTGCTATAAGCATTCTTGTAAAAGTCTTTTTTATGCTCTTTTTTTTCCCATTTCTTTTGCATAAATACCCAAGAGTAGAATTGCAGGGCCGTAAGTAGGATTATGGTTAACTTTACGTGAAAGTTCTAAAATTTTTCCGAAGTGGTTATATCATTCTTACATTCCTACCAGCAGTGCATGGGATATCCAATTGCTTCATCCTTGGCATTGTCAGTATTTTTATTTTACTTAGGCCAACAATTGGTGTTATCACATTTTATTTACTTCAGCCATGCCGATTTGTGTGAAATGCCATTTCACTGTGACATCAGTTGGCGTTTCTCTGATGTTCAGTTGTGCTGAGCACATTTTCATGAGCTTACTGGCTATTCGCTCTTTCTACGTGACAGGCACATTCATGGATTTTGCCTGTTTTTGCAAATCGAGTTGTTTGTGTTTTTGTTGGTTTTTAAGAGTTCTCCATACATCCTAGAAAATATGTATTTTCCAGTTTGTGGCTTGAGAATTTATTTTGTAATGATGACTTCTGATGAACAGAAATTATTAATATTTATGAAGTCTGACATAAATTTTTTTAAATTACTGCTTTTTATGTCCTGTTTAAGACATCTTTGTCTTCCCAAAGGTTGTGCTATCTTCTCAAGGTTCCTCTTATATTTTGGTCTATGATCAATATCAAATTAATTTTTGTGCATGGTATAAGACTTACTTTTCCCCCCCAGATATCCAGGTGTTCTAGCACTATTTGTCTAAAAGTCTTTTATTTCCCCATTGGGATGACTTGGTGTTTTTGTTAAGAAGCCACTAGTATATATATGTGTGTGTCTACTTCTGGGTACTCTGTTTTGTTCCATTGCTCTATTTCTGTACTTCTTTCATTTCCATATATCACTATCATAATATCTCTAGCTTTAGAGTATGTTTTCAAATTGATTAGTGTAATATTTCTAACTTTTTTTAAAATAAAGATTGTTCAGCTATTCTAGACCCTCTAGGTTTCTATATTTAATTTAGAAACAACTTGGCAGTTCCTTTAAAAATTATGCTTGAATTTTGATTGAATTGGGTTGAATTTATCCTCCATTTAGAGGAGACGGATATCTTAACAACATTCAGTCTTATAAAAACAGCATGCCTTTTTGCCAGGCACAGCGGCTCATGCCTATAATCCCAGCATTTTGGAAGGTTGAGGCGGGCAGATCACAAGAGGTCAGGAGTTTGAGACAATCCTGGTCAACATGGTGAAACCGCATCTCTACTAAAAATACAAATAGCTGGAGCTGATGGTGTGCCCCTGTAGTCCCAGCTACTTGGGAGGCTGAGGCAGGAGAATCACTTGAACCTGGGAGGCAGAGGTTGCAGTGAGCTGAGATCATGCCACTGTACTCCAGCCTGGTGACAGGGCAAGACTCTGTCTCAAAAAAAAAATCATTAGG
>PVKV010037358.1:0-14880 GCA_004027835.1 Alouatta palliata
GGTGGCTCACGCCTGTAATCCCAGCACTTTGGGAGGCCGAGGCGGGTGGATCACGAGGTCAAGAGATCGAGACCATCCTGGTCAACATGGTGAAACCTCGTCTCTACTAAAAATACAAAAATTAGCTGGGCATGGTGGCACGTGCCTGTAGTCCCAGCTACTCGGGAGGCTGAGGCAGGAGAATTGCTGGAACCCAGGAAGCGGAGGTTGCGGTGAGCCGAGATCGCGCCATTGCACTCCAACCTGGGTAACAAGAGTGAAACTCCATTTCAAAAAAAAAAAAAAAGATCCAAAATGTTATTTCAGCCTGTAATCAGTATAAAATGCAGAAAATTTTTATATTGTCTTTGAAATGTAGTTTTTATATTTTTACATTTCAATGAGTTTACCTAATATAAAATAAACTGTATATAATATAAAGTATACAATTTAATAAGTTTTATGTATCCATGAAACTTATGGATACATAAGTTTCCACAAACTTATCCACATCAGCACAATCAAGTAATGAAAATAGCTTTTTTACCTCAAAAGTTCTGGCTGGGTGCAGTGGCTCACACCTGTAATCCTGGCACTTTGGGATGCTGAGGTGGGTGGATCGACTGAGGTTAGGAGTTCAAGATCAGCCTGGCCAACATGGTGAAACCCCGTCTCTACTAAAAATACAAAAAATTAGCCAGGTGTGGTGGCACTTGCCTGTAATCCCAGCTACTCGGGAGGCTGAGGCAAGAGAATCACTTGAACCCAGGAGGCAGAGGTTGCAGTGAGCTGAGATTGCACCACTATGCCTGGGAGGCAGAGTGAGACTCCATCTCAACAACAAAAAAAGTTCTCCTGTGCTCCTTTGCAATTCCCTCCCTAGCTCATCCATCCCAAAACAAGCACTGATTTCCTTTCCGAAATAATTTCCTTTCTGGATATAAGTGTTTTATCAGATATGTGATTGGCAAATACATTTCCCAGTGTCTGGCTAATCTTTTCATTTCTTAACAGCGTTTTTTGAAAATAAAGTTTTTTTTGAAAAAAAAATTAAATTTTTAAAATTATCTTTACGAATTGTTTATCTCATATGTAAGAACTATGACTAATCCAAGACTACAATATTTTTCTTAGGTTTTCTTCTAAATGTTGATAGTTTTAGGTTTAAATTTAGGTCTCTAATCCATTCTTAATTAATTTTTGTACATGGCACCAAGTACTTATTGAAACTTCTTTTTTTTTGCACATGGATATTCAATTTTTCTAGTTAAAAAGATAAGAAAATTCCATTTGTTAAAGACTATTCTTTCTCCACTGACTTGTACTTGACCCTTTGTTCATAATCAAATGATACAGATGTGTGGGTTTATTTCTAGCTGTCCTGTTTGCCTATATTGATGCTATCTGTAATCACATTATCTTAATTTCCATGAATTTATAATAAGTCTTCCTAAATCCAATAGCATCAGTTCTTCAACTTTGCTCTTTTTCAGAGTCATTTTGGCTAATCTAGGTCATTTGTTTTTCCATATAAATGTTATGGTCTTCGGTTATTTAGATCTTTTTTTGGCTCATGATTTTACAATGAAAAAATTTAAAAAATTTAAAAAGGCCTTTAATTCCTTTAGCAATGTTTTGTGACTATTTTTTTTTTTTTTTACTAGGTATGTCTTACAAATCTTTTGCCAGAATATTCCCTAAGCATTGTATATTTTTTGATGTCTTTTTTTTTTTTTTTTTGAGACGGAGTTTCGCTTTTGTTACCCAGGCTGGAGTGCAATGGCGCGATCTCGGCTCACCGCAACCTCCACTTCCTGGGTTCAAGCAATTTTCCTGCCTCAGCCTCCCGAGTAGCTGGGACTACAGGCACATGCCACCATGCCCAGCTAAATTTTTTTGTATTTTTAGTAGAGACAGGGTTTCACCATGTTGACCAGGATGGTCTCGATCTCTTGACCTCGTGATCCACCCACCTCAGCCTCCCGAAGTGCTGGGATTACAGGCGTGAGCCACCGCGCCCGGCCCTGATGTCTTTTTAATACATTATTGTAATTGGATGTGTAATTTCAGTTGTTGATTGTTTATTACTAGTTTAAAGAAATTAAATTGGCCAGGCATGGTGGCTCATGCCTATAATCGCAGCACTTTGGGAGGCCGAGGTGGGCAGATCACGAGGTCAGGAGTCCAGACCAGCCTGGCCAATATGGTGAAATCCCGTCTCTACTAAAAATACAAAAATTAGCCAGGCATGGTAGCAGGTACCTGTAATCTCAGCTACTCAGGAGGCTGAGGAAGGAGAATTGCTTGAACCCGAGAGGCAGAGGTTGCAGTGAGCCAAGATTGTGGTAGGGCACTCCAGCCAGAGTGAACAGAACAAAACTCTGTCTCACAATAAATAAATAAATAAAATTGATTTTTGCATGTTGATCTTGTATCCTGGTGACTTGCCAAATTTATTTTCCAGTTCTAGTAACTATTTTTTTTTAATTCCGAATGATTTTCTGTTTGAGCAATCACCTATAGGCAGTTTTACTATTTCCTTTACAATTTGAATGTTTCTACTTTTTTTCCTTGCCTTATTGCACTGGCTAGAACTCCTAATACAATATTGAAAAAAAATTATGAGAATCTGCCTTGTTCTTAGGGAAAAACATTTAATCTTTTTTTTTTTTTTTTTGTGATGGAGTCTTGCTCTGTCGCCAGGCTGGAGTGCGGTGGTGCAGTCTCAGCTCACTGCAACCTCCACCTCCTGGGTTCAAGCAATTCTTCTGCCTCAGCCTCTCGAGTAGCTGGGACCACAGGTATGTGCCACCACGCCCAGCTAATTTTTGTATTTTTAATACAGACGGGGTTTCACCATGTTGGCCAGGATGGTCTCGATCTCTTGACTTCATGATCCACCCACCTTGGCTTCCCAAAGTGCTGGGATTATAGGCGTGAGCCACCGCGCCTGGCTACATAGACGTTTTATATCACATTGAGAAAGTCTGTTTTATTTCTAATTCACTGACATACATTTACTTATTTATTTACATATTTTGAGATAGGGTCTTGCTCTGTTGCCCAGCTGGAGTGCAGGGGCTCAATCATAGCTCACTGCAACCTTTAACTCCTGGGTTCTAGGGACCCTTTCACCTCAGCCTCTCTAGTGGCTGGGACTACAGGCTTGTGACACCATGCCGGGCTAATTTTTATTTATTTGTTTTTATTTTTATTTTTCTTGAGAAAGGGTCTCACTCAGTAGCCCAGGCCGCGGTGCAGTGGTGCTATCATGGTTCACTGCAGCCTCAGCATTCTAGGCTCAAGTGATCCTCCCACCTTAGCCTCCCAAGTAGCTGGGACCACAGGTATGTACTACCATGCTCAACTAATTTTTAAATTTGTTTCTAGAGACAGGGTCTCCCTATGTTGCCTAAGCTGGTCTTGAACTCCTGGGCTCCAAGTAATCCTCTTGCCTTGGTCTCCCAAAGTGCTGGGATTCTAGACATGAGCCACCACACCAGGCCTGACATTTGTTTTAGGTTGGAAATAGATATTGAACTTTGTCATATGCTTTTTCTACATGTATTGAGAGATTATCATACAGTTTTTCTTTTTTAGTCTTGTTAATATGTTACATTGGTTTATTGATTATAATTTAAAGGATATCTCAACTTGAACTAACTTCATTTTAACTGCTCAAGATCCCCATGGGATACTATTATATTAGGCAGTACAACCCTCTGTGTCCCTAGCCACTCTGCTATGCTACTTTCTGTAAAGCTGACACAGAAAGCAACTCAAGCAGACTCCTTCCACTTTGAGAGGGAAAGACACATACTTTGAAATTTACAGGCATCTGAATTAGGTATTATTCTTTCTAAGTGACAGATTATAAAAGAGATTCAAAGAGGCTGATGTCACATACCTGCCTGTAAAAGAAAGAGGGAGAAAAAAGAAACCAGAATACAAGAGTTTTTTTCATTACATAATCTGCAATTCACAGTAGTTTTAGGAGGGGAAACAACTAGAAAAATGAATTCTTCATTGTAGACCAAGACCTGAAAAAACAATAATTACCTAGCAAGATGCAAGAATTATTAAAAACCAACAACAACAATAATAAAATAATTAATAAATAAATTCAAAGGCAGACCCAAGCAGAATTGAAATACCCCAAATTCCTTTTTGGGCAGAAAATAGATCTACGGCTTTGGTCTGGTTAGGGTCTTGCAAGATGAGGCTGGAAAAAGAAGTAGGTGGAGAATGATGACCTGTGTCTTTTTTCATTTGCTCGTTTTTATTTTTATTTTTGATGTTGAGACACGGTCTGGTTCTGTCACCCAGGCTGGAGTGCAGTGGAATGATCACGGCTTACTGCAACCTCTGCCTCCTGGGCTCAAGTTATCCTCCCACGACAGTCTCCTGAGTAGCTGGGACTACAGGCACATGCCACCATACCCAGCTAATTTTATGTCTGAGTTTTTTGTAGAGACAGGATTTTTCTATGTTGCCCAGGTTGGTCTCCAAACTCCTGAGCTCAAGCAATCCACCTACCTCAGCCTCCTAAAGTGCTGGGATTACAAGCATGAGTCACCTCACCAGCTGACCTGTGTCTCATGGACATAGGAACAATCAGGAACCAAAGTCTAGGGCTTTGCAAGAGAACAGGGGTAGTCTAGAATTGGCAAATCCAAGGGCAGAAAGAAAAGGCAGGATCTGAAATAAAGAATCATCAAGCCAGGCATGGTGGGGTGTACTTGTAGTCCCAGCTATTCAGGAGGCTGAGGCAGGAGGGTTGCTTGAGGTCAGGAGTTCAAGGCTGAAATATACTGTGATCAGGCCTGTGATTAGCCTGGCCAACATAGCAAGACCCTGATTTTTTTTTTTTTTTTTTTCTGAGATGGAGTCTCACTCTGTCGCCCAGGCTGGAGTGCAGTGGCACGATCTCGGCTTACTGCAACCTCCGCCTCCTAAGTTCAAGCAATCCTCCTCCCTCAGCCTCCCGAGGAGCTGGGATTACAGGTGCCTGCCACTACGCCCAGCTAATTTTTTGTAGTTGTTGTATTTTTAGTAGAGACAGGGTTCCACCATCTTGGTCAGGCTGGTCTTGAACTCCTAACCTCTGGTGATCCACCTGCCTCGGCCTCCCACAGTGCTGGGATTACAGGCGTAAGCCACCATGCCCGGCTGACTCTGATTCTTAAAATAATAATAAAAATATAGCCAGGCCTGGTAGTGAGTCACCTATGGTCCCAGCTACCCAGGAGGCTGAGACAGGAGGATCACTTGAGCCCAGGAGTTCAAGGCTGCAGTGAGCTATGATCATGCCACTGTACTCCAGCCTGAGTGATATAGCAAGATCTCATCTCTAAAAATAAAAATAAAAAAGACCTGTTGGGTCAGATATTTCTGTCATCCTTCATCTTCAGAGAGAAGGATATTCCTTCCTCAAAGCTACAGAAAAGACGCCTCTGATGTGAGGGTCTTATGACCAGCCTCAGGGGAAGGTCAGAAAATTCTTCCTAGATTTTATGACCTGCTTCAGGGAAGAAGGGTGGAAGGAGGGTGAGAGTGACCTTTCTGCTCCTGCTGTTATTTAGTATACCAAGGTAGCATATTTTGGAGTAGCATGTCTTGAACCCCAGCATTCCCTCTTATGACACTTCCCCAAGAAATTTTACAGTCCAGAAGCTGAGTTGATAGACTGTTCTATAACCCATTGAACCAGTCTCTCAGTTTGGGGAATAGTTCAGTCCACTTAAATGACTCTGTCCATTTCAATGTGGCAGGTGGGCTCCTACCAAAATTAGGCCTCTATATGCTAATAATAAGAATAATTTAGGCCTGGCGTGGTTGCTCACACCTGTAATCCCAGCACTTTGGGAGGCTGAGGTGCGTGGATAACAAGGTCAGGAGATCAAGACCATCCTGGCCAACGTCTCTACTAAAACCCCATGTCTACTAAAAATACGTAAATTAGCTGGGCATGGTGGTGCGTGTCTGTAATCTCAGCTACTTGGGAGGCTGAGGCAGGAGAATCTCTTGAACCAAGAAGTTGGAGGTTGTAGTGAGCCGAGATTGCGCCACTGCCTTCCAGCCCGGCAACAGAGCGAGACTCCATCTCAAAAAAAAAAAAGAATGATTTAACAAGAAGCATTTCTATGGAAACAAAAGAAAAACAAAGGTTAATGGTTGGAGCAAATTATAAACTCAGTTTCTGAGTCTGGAGATGAACCAGTGGAGAGTTACAGATTTGAAGCTTAAAGGATATCTTGTGGTTTGATGTTCTGGTGGTATTGTAGTGAACTTTCTGAGTGGTCCACACAGCATCAGGCAGGAACGTTGTCCGTACCTGAGTTGTTAGGGTGATGTCTCTAAAGTTTAGATAGTTTCTACCTTCAGCCTGCAGAGCTTTGAGAAAAGGGCAGTGTGCTGGCTAATACTGAGTAGACTGGATTGAAGGATGCAAAGTATTGATCCTGGGTGTGTCTGTGAGGGTGTTGCCAAAAGAGATTCACATTTGAGCCAGTAGGCTGGGAAAGGCAGACCCACCCTCAATCTGGGTGGGCACCATCTAATCAGCTGGCAGCACAACCAGGATATAAAGCAGGCAGAAAAACATGAAAGGACTAGACTGGCTTAGCCTCCCAGCCGACATCTTTCTCCCATGCTAGATACTTCCTGCCCTCGAACATTGGACTTCAAGTTCTTCAGTTTTGGAACTCAGACTGGTTTCCTTGCTCCTCAACTTGCAGGTGGCCTATTGTGGGACCTTGTGATCGTGTGAGTTTAATACTCCTTAATAAACTCCCTTTTATATCTATCTATCTATCCTATCAGTTCTGTCACTCTAGAGAACCCTGACTAATACAGGCAGTTATCGTTCTTAGGGACTTCAAGTCACAAGGGTGGAAAATTGGACATGTTTGTTAAGAGAATCATAGCTAAACACTGGAGGAAAGTAGACTAATTCAGGTTTACACATCCAGTTTACAAGCAGACAATAAAGTCTCAAAGGCAATGAACGGAGCTAGTATCTGATATCCACACACACTATAGTTTTCTACTGAAACACAGTTTTTCTCTCTACATCCACCCTAATTTCTGCCAAAGACAATCACAGTAAGACTAATTTGTTTCCAGACTAAGTCTAGTTTTATTAAACTTGGCCTGGTTGTTTACGTAAGTGCAGCAAGAATAGGGATTGATTATATAGGCTCTCCTTAAGTCTGCTTTGCTGAAACTCTAAAAATTTTACAGCTTTAAAAACTCTGAAGACTAGAAAGCCAAGCAAATGACTGGCCATCAGAATTTGCCTGCAGTACTTAAGTATTTGGGTGCATTCCTCTCTTCTTGAGGTCCCCAAAGTATCTCCAGTTTCCTAGGCCTACCAGGAAGTGACCATTTTTACTCACCTGTAAGGCTGGAAACCATTTAAAGCCATGTATCAAGCTGGTTTTTCTTTAAGTTCCAGGATACATGTGCAGAATTTGCAGGTTTGTTACATAGGCATACATGGGCCATGGTGGTTTGCTGCACCTACAGGCTGGTTTTTCTAAGGGACTTTATAAGCATTAGTTCCTTAAAGTCAGCCTTAGTTCTTTAAAACTGTTTGGTCATATCTGAAAATATAATATTTCAGTCAAGGCCAGGCACAGTTGTTCATGCCTGTAATCCCAGCACTTTGGGAGGCCAAGGCTGGAGGATTACTTGAGCCTAGGAATTTGAAAACAGCCTGGGCAACGTGGCAAAACACCATCTCTACAAAAGAAAAATACAAAAAAATTTAGCCAGGTGTGGTGATGCACACCTGTGGTCCAGCTACTCAGGAGGCTTAGGCAGGAAGATTACTTGAGCCCAGGTGGTCAAGGCTGCAGTGAGCAAAGATCACACCACTGCACTGTAGCCTGGGTGACAGAGCAAGACCCTGTAACAAAAAAAAAATAATAATAATACAGTCAAAGCCTTGGTAAGATAACAAATGTTTCCAATTTTGTACTGTTACAAGGAGAACAGGGAAAACAGTTTCCTTTTTTTCTTTTTTTTTTTTTTTTTTTGAGACAGAGTCTTGCTCTGTTGCTCAGGCTGGAGTATAATGGCACCATCTCGGCTCACTGCAACCTCCGCCTTCCAGGTTCAAGCGATTTTCCTGCCTCAGCCTCACCAGTAGCTGGGATTACAAACGTACACCACCATACCGGCTAATTTTGTATTTTTAATAGAGACAGGGTTTCTCCATGTTGATCAGGCTGGTCTTGAACTCCTGACCTCAAGTGATCTGCCTGCCTCGGCCTCCCAAAGTGCTGGGATTACAGGGGTGAGCCACCATGCCAAGCAAGAACAGATTCTTATTAAACTCATTAAGTATATTGCCATGAAAATAAGAACATTCACTAATACTTTCTGAATTCTGGAGGGATCAGTCAGGGAGAAAAAGCAAGTATTTCAATTTGTTTACAAAAGTACTTTACTAAATTGCTGTAAGCTATAGACAGCTTAAGAGAAAAAGGCTTCCTTAAATCTGGAAAGCAAAATATTAAAGAACTGACAATATTTCAAATAGAAATTCAAAAATTTATAATCATCCTCATCAGTTTTTTCAGTCCCATGTAATTAACTCTTGTTCTGCTTGATCTTGGGTTAATGGTTTCATGAATTCATCAGTTTCTTCAATAGTGTTGCAGAGATTTTGAACCAGGCCAATGGTATGATCCCAAGTTTTCAAGTTTGTTTGTATTTCAGAGTACTTGCTGGAGTCTTTTTCATGAATTATCTTTGAAGACAAAGTAATTTTATTATATCTTAGCTCCTTACAAAAGCTTCCGGGAAAGCATCAGAGTAAAATACTAGCCTAACTTTATACATTTTTGACATACTTATATATAGATTTATCATCACTTATTCAATATGCATCCATGCAATTTAACATATCAAATACTGCCAATGAGTTAAACATCTTTCCTTTTTCTCCTTTTTTTCTTTTTTTTTTTTTTTTGAGACAGAGTCTCACTCTGTCACCAGGCTAGAGTGCTGTGGCATCATCTCGGCTCACTGCAACCTCTGCCTCCAGGGTTCAAATGATTCTCCTGTTTCAGCCTCCCGAGTAGCTGGGACTACAGGTGTGCACCACCATGCCCGGCTAATTTTTTGTATTTTAGTAGAGACAGGGTTTCACCATGTTGGCCAGGCTGGTCTCGAACTCCTGACCTCGTGTTCTACCCACCTCGGCCTCCCAAAGTGCTGGGATTATAGGTGTGAGCCACTGCACCCGGCCTCCTTTTTTTTAAACAGGGCCTTACATTGTTGCACAGGCTGCAGTGCAGTGTGTAATCACAGCTCACTGCAGCCTCAGACTCTAGGGCTCAAAGGATCCTCTTGCGTCAGCCTCCTAGTAGCTGGAACTAAAGGCATGCACCATCACACCTGGCTAGTTTTAACATAATTTTTTGTAGAGACAGCATCTGACTAGGTTGCCCGGCTGGTTTTGCACTCTGGCCTTAAGAGATCCTCCTGCCTTTGCCTCCCAAAGTGCTGGAATTATAGGTATGAGCCACCATACCTGCCCCTTTTGCCTTTGATAAGGAGAGAGAATGAATTCTTTTGAGATTTTTTAGGGGAACTCTGGGAATCCTTAAAGTTAGTTTGAGGTCAAAAGACCTCCATTTGATTTCGGGAAATTATCAGTAAGTTTTAAAATACTTTTTATTTTTTTTTTTTTGAGATGGAGTCTTGCTCTGTTGCCAGGCTGGAGTGCAGTGGCACCATCTCGGCTCACTGCAACCTCCGCCTCCTGGGTTCAAGCAATGCTTCCACCTCAGCCTCCTAAGTAGCTGGGACTACAGGCACGTGCCACCATGCTCGGCCAATTTTTGTATTTTTAGTAGAGGTGGGGTTTCACCATGTTGGCCAGGATAGTCTCGATCTCTTGACCTCGTGATCCACCCACCTCGGCCTCTCAAAGTGCTGGGATTACAGGCGTGAGCCACCGTGCCCAGCCTGTTTTAAAATACTTGATTAGCCAGGCATGGTGGCTCATGTCTGTAATCCCAGCACTTTGAGAGCCTGAGGCAAGAGGATCACTTGAGGCCTGGAGTTCAAGACCAGCCTGGGCATTATAGAGAGACCTTGTCTCTCCAAAAAATAAAAAATAAAAAAATTAGCCGATCATGGTTGCACGTGCCTATAGTCCTAACTACTTGGGAGGCTGAGGCAGGGGCATCGCTGGAGCCTGTAGTGTTGGGCCTGGAGCCCAGGAGTCAAGGGTACAGTGAGCTCTGATCATGTCCCCACACTCTAGCAGTCTTGGTAACAGGGAGAAACTCTGTCTCTTTAAACAAACAAACAAAAAACCACTTGATTATAGGATCACAGACCACAATGAGGCAATATCTTGTTATCTATTTAACCAAAACAACAATAAAAGATTTTCAAGGCAAATATAGTTTACATATTTCTGAACAAAATCTAACTCTTTTAATATTGAGAAAATTCAGTTTTCTTTTTTTTTTTTTTTTTTTTTGAGACGGAGTTTCGCTCTTGTTGCCCAGGCTGGAGTGCAATGGCGCGATCTCGGCTCACCGCAACCTCCGCCTCCTGGGTTCAAGCAATTCTCCTGCCTCAGCCTCCCGAGTAGCTGGGACTACAGGCGCACGTCACCACGCCCAGCTAATTTTTGTATTTTTAGTAGAGACGGGGTTTCATCATGTTGACCAGGATGGTCTCGATCTCTTGACCTCGTGATCCACCCGCCTCAGCCTCCCAAAGTGCTGGGATTACAGGCGTGAGCCACCGCGCCCGGCTCAGTTTTCTTAAGTAATCAAAGACCTCAGAAAAACAACATGAGGCATACAGCATTATTTAGATAAAACACAGGCTGTTTCCTAGGCAAATTTACTTAAAAGAAAAATGGAACACAAACACTTTATTTAAAGGTGCATCTTCACTCCTCTTTGGTAAACAAAAAAATAAAATAAAGGAACAGATTGTGGCACATCATTGCTGTGGGCCAAGTGGTCCACCCAAACATCCAACACCCAGCAAACGGCCAAGCTCAGTGCAACCTCCGGGCCTCTCCACTTTGTTTTTGTTTGTTTGTTTGTTTGTTTGGTTTAGCTGAGACAGAATTTTGGAGTCTCGCTCTGTCACCAGGCGAGAGTGCAGTGGCACGATCTCGGCTCACTGTAACCTCTGCCTCCTGGATTCAAGCGATTATCCTGCCTCAGCCTCCTGAATAGCTGGGATTATAGGCATCTGCCACCAGGTCCGGCTAATTTTTGTATTTTTAGAAGAGCCCGGAGTCGGGAGGGCGAGTTCACCATGTTGGCCAGGATGGTCTTGAACTTCTGACCTCAGGTGATCCATCCACCTTGGCCTCCCAAAGTGCTGGGATTTCAGGCGTGAGCCACTGCGCCCGGCCACCTCTCCACTTTGACTCCAACAGGGTGAGCACCGTGTCCTTTCATATGGGTCCTTTGACACTGCGGATAATGGAGCGGCTCCTGTTGTCCATAAATTCCACATGCATCCCATACACTGTTCCTGAGAGCCGGTCATGCCCAGCGTGGTGACGCAGGCTCGCTTGACATGCTGCACACGGCTGGTGTCCATGATGGTGGTGAAGCAGGGGTTGGGTGGAGGCAAATTTATTTTTGTTTGTTTTTGGGATGGAGTCTCCCTCTGTTGCCCAGGCTGGAGTGCAGTGGAGTGATCTCAGCTCATTGCAATCTCCACCTCCCGGGTTCAACCAATTCTCCTGTCTCAGCTTCCTGAGTAGCTGGGACTACAGGCACCCGCCACCACACCCAACTAAATTTTGCATTTTTAGTAGAAATGGAATTGCACCATGTTGGTCAGGCTGATCTCGAACTCCTGACCTCAGGTGATCCACCTGAGTCAGATTTCTTAAAGGTAAGGAAAAACTGGCTGGGTGCAGAGGCTCATGCCTGTAATCACAACACTTTAAGAGACCAAGATGGGGGAATCCAGGACTTTGAGACCAGTCTGGGCAACATAGCAAAACCTCATCTCCATTAAAAAATTTGAAAAATTAGGCCGGGGGCAGTGGCTCACGCCTGTAATCCCAGCATTTTGGGAGGCCGAGGCGGGTGGATCACAAAGGCAAGAGATTGAGACTATCGTGGCCAACGTGGTGAAACCTCGTCTCTACTAAAAATAAAAAATTAGCTGGGTGTGGTGGCACCACCTGTAGTCTTAGTTACTCGGGAGATTGAGGCAGGAGAATCACTTGAACCCGGGAGGCAGAGGTTGCAGTGAGCCGAGATCTGGGCAACAGAGTGAGGCTCTGTCTCAAAAAAAAAAAAACTTTTTAAAAATTAACCAGTGGAAGCTAAGCTATGAGGATGCAAAGGCATACAAATTATGTAATGGACTTTGGGGACTGAGAGGAAGGGGGGAAGGGGATAAGGGATAAAAAAAAACTATCAGCCGGGCGTGGTGGCTCACACCTGTAATCCCAGCACTTTGGGAGGCCGAGGCGGGCGGATCACGAGGTCAAGAGATCGAGACCATCCTGGTCAACATGGTGAAACCCCGTCTCTACTAAAAATTAAAAAAAAAAATTAGCTGGGCATGGTGGCGCGCCCCTGTAGTCCCAGCTACTCGGGAGGCTGAGGCAGGAGAATTGCTGGAACCCGGGCGGCGGAGGTTGCAGTGAGCCGAGGTCGCGCCACTGCACTCCAACCTAGCGCCTGGTGATGGAGTGAGACTCTGTCTCAAAAACAAAACAAAAACAAAAACAAAAAAAAAACCAAAAAAAAAAACTACCATTGGGTACAATACACTGTTCTGGTGATGGATGCACCAAAATCTCAGAAATCACCCCAGAAGAATTTATCCGTGTAACCAGATACCACCTGTTCCCAAAAAACTACTAAAAAAAAAAAAAATTAGCCTGAAGTAGTTTATGCCTGTAGTCCTAGCTACTCAAAAGGCTGAGGCTGGTGGCTCCATTGAGCCCAGGAGGTAGAGGCCATGATCCCGGCCACTGCACTCCAGCCTGGGAAACAGAGAGAGACCATGTTCCAAAAAAAAATCTAAGGAAAAACCTTTCACGATTGCTTACCAAGAGCACACCAACTCCAAAAAAACGTTGTCATTTTACAGAGAGAAAAAACCAATTTCTAGTTTTGTACCAGTGTGCTATTCATAACAAAGCTCATTTTAATAAATCCTTATAAATAAATCCATCTAATCTCAGACAGCTTTGATCACACAAGATATCCTTTTCCAAGATTCCTTTTGTACAAACCTTATATAATTTTATAATGTACATAATTTATAATATGTTATAATGTAATAATTTATAATGCATATACTTTTTTTTTTTTGAGATGGAGTCTCATTCTATCACCCAGGCCACAGTATAGTGGCACGATCTTGGCTCACTGCAACCTCTGCCTCCCGGGTTCATGCAATTCTCCTGTCTCAGCCTCCCGAGTAGCTAGGACTGCATGCGTGTGCCACCATGCCTGGCTAATTTTTTATATTTTTAGTAGAGATGGGGTTTGATGAAACCTGGTTTGTTAGCCAGGATGGTCTCAATCTCCTGACCTCACGATCCCCCCACTTCAGCCTCCAAAAGTGCTGGGATTACAAGTGTGAGCCACCACCCCCAGCCTGTAATGTATATTTTTTTATAATGTAATCAGTTTTTGTCCTTTACTCTCCTTTTTCATTCTGAAACAGTCTGTCATTCTACTTTAGTACAGACCTACTTCTTTTTTTTTTTGAGACAGGGTTTTGTTCTGTCGTCCAGGCTGAAATTCAGTGGCACAATCACAACTCACTGTACCTTGACTTTCTGGGCTCAATCTATCTACCTGCCTCAGCCTCCTGGGTAGCCAGCTAGGACTACAGGCACATGCCACCATGCCCTGCTAATCTTTATTTTTTTATTTTTCAGTGTTTTTTTGTAGAGACTGCATTTTGCCATGTTGCCCAGGCTGCTCTCAAATCCTGAGCTCAAGCAATCGCCCACCTTGAATTCCCAAAGTGCTGGGATTACAGGCATGAGCCACTAGGCCTGGCCTAGAGTTACAATAAAAAAAAAATGTGGATGGGTATTAGTGGCTCACACCTGTAATCCCAGCACTTTGGGAGGCCGAGGCAAGAGGATCCCTTGAACCCAGGAGTTTGGTACCAGCCTGGGCAACATAGTGATATGCTCTCTATCCTTTTTTGAAAAAAAATTAATTTAAAAAAAGTTTAAAAAGAAAAAATAGGATTGATAGACCACTAGATAGACTAATAAGAAAATAGGGAAGATCCAAATAAACACAGAAATGACAACAGGGACATTACCATTTACCCCACAGAAATACACAAAACTTCTAGGAACAGCTGGATTTGTTAAATTAAAAAAGAAAGAAAGAAATACAAAAAAAATCCTCAAAAACTATTATGAGGCCGGGCGTGGTGGCTCACACCTGTAATCCCAGCACTTTGGGAGGCCAAGGTGGGTGGATCACCGGAGGTCAGGAGTTCAAGACCAGCCTGGCCATCATGGTGAAACCCCATATTAAAAAAAAAAAAAAAAAAAAAAAACTATTATGAATAACTCTGCACACAAATTAGAAAACCTAGAAGAAATGGATGCATTCCTTGAAACATACAATTTCCCAAAACTGAACTAGGAAGAAACTGAAACCCTTAACAAACCAAAAATGAGTTCTGAAGTTGACTCAATAATGAAAAGCCTGCAGCAGGCGCGGTGGCTCAAGCCTGTAATCCCAGCACTTTGGGAGGCCGAGGCGGGTGGATCACGAGGTCAAGAGATCGAGACCATCCTGGTCAACATGGTGAAACCCCGTCTCTACTAAAAATACAAAAATTAGCTGGGCATGGTGGCACGTGTCTGTAGTCCCAGCTACTCGGGAGGCTGAGGCAGGAGAATTGCTTGAA